>JANIWG010000028.1:0-121541 GCA_030705025.1 Myxozyma udenii
TCTCCATTCCATGCCACTACCGTATCCTTGGAGTTTCTGAATGTGCATGTGCCGGAAAATCTGCGTTTGTCGTTGTTCCAACAGGCTGAGGTTCTTCTCAACGCGCGGTCGCGTTGAGGTTTCGAGGGGGGAGAATGTGAGGAAACCAGGCCTGACAAGGGCTTGTTAGTAGGTCTTGTGCGCGAATGACGTAATGCCTGAATATGCTCGAACAGGTCGAGAACTTTCGATCCTGTACCAGGCAGTTCGACAGTTCCGTCTTATCCGTTGCTATCTCCGTTCTGTACGTGTATATATATGAGCCCTGTATGCCTTACGGGTATGGTAGATAGAGGAAGAAATCAAGTCCTCAAGTCCAAGTACAAGTTGCCTTCGAAGTACCAGTCAGCACTTAGTCAGCCATTAGTTCCGTGCGCAGTTCCCCGGTCGGTTACGTCACAGAAATTTCAATCAAACAATGCCGTCATCAATCTTAAATATGCGCCGCATAACGTGCGGCTCATTTTGCTGATTTGATGAGCAGGGTTTAATGATGGTGATGATGGATCTTGCATTTTTGATATAGACATATATATGATGTTGACTGTTCAAGTGAAGCAAGCAAACAAATAGGACAATGATCCCGGTAGCGACTGCTGTGTTGACACGGTCTTCCGCTGCGCCTTCCGCTTCCGAGCACGCTAGTAGGTGTCGACTTCCGCCCGTTTTCCGGACATGTTCATGTCGTGTGAAAAGGCGCCAACTCGCGGGACTCAGAAGTCGCTCTACTCGGTATCAGAACGACTTCGTGCTTTCTACTCTTTCTCAACCCGACGCAAACCTCCGCCAAACCGCGGTCAAAGTCGGCAACCTTGAACTCCGCGGCGAGCCTCTGTATCGGCCTGCCGTCATGGATCACATCCTGATATGTCGTCTTTATTGGTACTCCGATCACTGTAAAGAAGACTGCCTAATCCTAGCTCTCTAAAGTTCTTGCCGTTCAAGGCATTGTCTTGAAGGTCGAGCTGGTACACATCGATCCTCGATTTCCCAATTTCCGCAACGGGCGTTACGTCTTGAATTTTTGCCTTCAAAAACCCGAAGAATTTCTCGCAAAAACCGATTTAATTTCTCTCACAATGATTGAATGCGACAGTGAAGGTGACGAAGGATCCTGCATACCGCACCGCCTACCGTTTCTGCCTGGACACCACTCACTGTCGTCCCAGTGAAGGTACTGCGAGGAACTGTAGTACATAGTTACATAACAAAGCAACTCATAAGTAGAAAAATGTCTGAGAAAGCATTGTATTATATGTATATGTAGTTATGCATACACGTATGTAGGTTGATGACGGTAGTACTGTAGCTCAACAAAAACCGGGTAACAATACTACATAAAGAAAAGAGCTCTGTTAATTGTTTCCTCTGATTGAGCTGTTAAACTAAAATAAAAACATGAAGGAGTTCAAATAAGCTTGAAACCATAGCGTGAGATCAGTAGTAGTTACTGAATTTTTTTTGTGGCGTGCTGAGACGAAGAAGAAGTCAGTTTTTCTCTTGCTGCTTCGGTCAGAAGTGAGATGAGCAATTAATCTGGTATGAGCGTGGTATAAATGAATACTGTAGTAACGTAGTCAACCTGAAGGCTGAGCTATAAAAACATTACGATTCTTGAAAAAAAATAAAGTCTGTATTATATAGAGCTAAGAGCTGAATAGATGCGAGCATCAGATATGATGCTTATTGAACGAACCTGCGTTGCTTCGACAGACCTGACCATCGTTCGCAGGCTCCTTGCATCGCGCTTCATGCATTGTCAAAAGGGCCGAATATTCGCGCACGTGACTCGTAGTGGCCAACACAGCAGCAGAAACCCAGCACACAACAGAGGAGGCTGTGAGCGTCCAAATACAGCTACAATATAATCAGTAAATTGGATTTCGGTTGGTTTGCTTGGTTGTTACTTGTATAAAACATTCTCATATGTGGTGACTTTGAATGGATGGATGTCTCTTCAGTGAGTGTGACGCGAAAGAATTTTCACGCAGCCTGCTGACCGAGGGCCATCATGGTACAGGATCGCTTAGACAGGCTCCGTTTCGAGAATATCGAAAGGAGGAGGCAGCTTTGCAGGTATGCAGGAGGAATTTATGCTTGCTTCTGATAGATTGGCTTCTAACGTTGCCGTGATAGCGATGTCGTGAAAAACCGGAAGCGGAAGCTTGCGCTTCTGTACTTTTTATCGCGAAGCCCATCTCTTCCGATCACTGATGAAATTATCGCGTCAGAAGATGATAACTTGATGGCATTTTTGGAAAAAAATGATCTCGAAAGGTGGGTGTTGATGTTGCTCAAATCGGATGCCTTGTTACGTTGTATACTAACATCATGTCTACAGTGGGCATTCTTTTGACGAGGAGTCGTTGCCTTCAGCAATATATGGAAACAAAATACAGAAGACTGGAAATGTGGACTCGGTTCACCCTGACGATGCATCAAATCGCGTGGTGTCGCAGAATGTATCAAGTCCGGCACAACAGACACTTGACGGACAGCGTCGGCTATCTCGGACCCCCTCCGCTACGCAACCACCTCCTCAGTTGATGCCTCAACAGCAACAACAGCTTCAGCATCTTCAGCAGCAGCAGATTCAACATCAGATACAAATGCGACAATATGCACAGGCTTCGGGACAGCCTACGTTGCAGTATTCCCAGCTTCCAGCACACATTCAACAGCAAATACAAGCACAGGCGGCTGCACAAGTGCAAGCCCAGCTTCATAGGCTGCGTATTGCACCAGGATCCGTGCAGGCGATGCAGCTGCAAGCTCAGGTTCAGAATACTCTGTTATTGCAACAGTCTCAACATCTACAACCGCAGGTCCAAGCAGCGCTTGCACAGCGCGCACAACAGTTACAACCTCAACTCCAAGCTCGGATGCAGCAGCAACAGCTCCAGCAGCAGATTGCACAACAACAGAAAGCCAAGCCGCCCACTCAAGTGCACTCACCTGTGCCAGGAACGCCCTCCATTCCGACTAGCCAGCAAGCTATTGCCGCTCAAGTTGCACAATTACCTCCCCAGCAGCGGCAGCAAGTTTTACAGACACTTCAAGCTCAGCAAGCTGCTCGTGCAATGGCGGCTGGAGGCGTGACAGCTCACCCAGATGCCACCATTCGGCCACACCCGATCAGTACTCCTGTCGCAACTGCATCTCCAGCATCACCTTACAATACCCCTGTTTTGGCCGCTACGCGGTCAGCGCAGATGACACCCTCTATTTCGAACGGATCCAACGCATCGGTTATTCGCGCGGAAGCTGCACATGCACGTCGACCGATTCTCGAAAATCTTCCTCCTCCCACACCGGTACCTGCATCTCCTCCTATCAAGAAAGATATCTTTACTTCTACGATTTCAGCTAACCTTGTGGATTTGAAGCCTGGTGACTCGCGAAAACCACTAATTGAGTCGGCTGCGCCGAAGCAGTCAGTGCCACTAGTTAAGGTGTACTATTCAGTCCAAGCTGCCCCTCTTGCTGCACTTGTTCCGTTTTCTCACAAGTCCTTGAGTACGAACAACTATATGACCTCATATCGTGAATCCAAGCTTGTCAAAACATTCAGTCGGATTGATGAACTGCGACGTGATCAAAAATGGAGTCTCCGGCAACCTCAAAGATTCCGTGCGTTAAAAAGAGCAAAATGCCACTGGGATTACATGCTTGATGAAATGCGGGTAACTGCAATTGATTTTGCTGCGCGTAGGAGTAACGAGACATTGACGAGCGTGTCTATTGCGGCCATGATTCGAGAATATTGGATTAAAGGCTCCGAAATGCAAATCAAAGTGCGGCCGCCCACATTTTTGACTGACGACGAGATTGCAGAGGCGAACGCTGTTGTTCAAGAAAATTCGAGCACTGATCAAGAGGTAGAATCCGCGCAAAATAAGGTGACTCAATCAGACAGTTCAGTCGAGGACAAGCAATCAGAAGAGTCAAAAGCAGGCGCGGACGACAAGGAGAACTCTGCGACTACGCAGAATAGCGACGGTGACATAAGTATGCCGGACGCCGCCCCCATTCCGGAAAAAGTCATTCTGTTTGGAAAGTCAGATAGTGTGGTACAGTCTGAGCCTGAGAAGCCTGTTGAAAAGGTACCCGGCTACGGTATATATTCGGACCAGCACTTCGCTTGGCATGATCCATGTGATACTGATATATTCCGCGATCCGATTGATGAACTTCCAATTGTTCCGTTGAACAAATATGCTATGATTCCTCTTGAAACGCCAACCGGTCGAACCGCCGCTTTGTTGCAAAAGTCTCCTGATGTACAGGCGGTTTCAGTGGCAGAGCCTCCTGCGGCTGGTTCGTCTTCTTCACAAACTTCTGAACATAGACCACTTTTCGTCAGTGAGACTCTGCGAAGAGCTGTTTATGTCAAGGCCCCTATGCCACCGGCGCTGAAGTATGTTGAATTTGGCGTTCCAACTATATGGCTACCTCGAGATGACGCCACGCTGTTGAAACTTGCAAGTGAATACCTTTACAATTGGGACGTTGTCGCTGCGAACATGAACATTCGTCAATCTTGGGGCTATCAATCCAACATTGAACGACGAACACCATGGGAGTGTTTTGAGCGCTGGATGCAGCTTGAACCCACATTTCAGCTTTCAGACTTGCGAGGTCCTTACGCGCGGCACGCCCAGATATGGCTTGAAGCGACGTCTCGCGCACAGAGTCAGACAAAGCGACGCATGATTCCGATGGGTATCACGCCAGATAACACGCAGCGTGGTCAGCGAAGACTGCGATACAGTGGCATCTTTGAAGCCATTCGCAAGAGCATCCGGAAACGTGAAAATACGCGACGATTTGGAACAGGCCAGACTCAAGCTACACCGTCTGCAGCAGCAGCGGCAGCAGCGGCCGCGGCCGCCGCAGCACAGGCTGCTCAAGCTGCAGTAGCTACTGGATCTCCTGCGCCTGCAGCCACCAACGGAACTAGTACGCCTGCTGGAGCTGCGGCCACTGGATCGACAAATGGCGTTGGAGGAGCTTCTAGCGCAGCGGCTACAAAAGATCAGAAACCTGTGCTGGCGACGAAATAGAATTGTTTAGGAGAAAGAGATGGGAAGGTGGGTGAATTTGGAACAAACTGTATTTGTAGTGTGAAAGTGTAAGATAAAGACAGAAGGCGATTTTCCATTTTCTTGTTGAATGTAGTTTAGAAGTTGCTATGCATAGTTAAGCACTTAGCATACGACACGTCTCTAAATACCTGAAATGTGAGTATCAACAACAAGTCTAGAAACTGAAATTCATGAAGAAAGAAGAGAAAATCTGTATTTATGTAGAAAAGAAATCTATTTCAAATGTATCGTAGCAATAAAGTCTTTCATGTTACAATTATCAAACCCATTATACATACTTGCTTTATTTCCCGATGCAAACACTTATTTCCCAAATTAAACAATCAAAACAAAGAAAACGCACAACCCGTGGAAGACCAGACAAATAAAGACACAAAAGAATAAAAAAACTTTTTGACATGCGCAAGATCTTCTGCTGGTGCGTTATGCCCGTTCATCAGGCCATCACAAGAAAACACAAAAAAAAAGAAACAAAAGAAAAGCCGCGATAACAAAAGCAGGTACATCCGATGTAGACTTGACAACATCGTCAAAAAAAAAATGCACTCTACATCTTCAGTAGTTGAAATCAATATACACGATTTGGGAAATTTTTCAGGATTTTTTTCGCTATTTTAGTGTTGAAAGGGAACGAAAAAAGCAGCTTACCACCAGCTGTTACCGCCACCGCTGCTGCCTCCATAGGAAGAACCACTGTTGGAGTAAGACGCGTATGAGGAACCGCCGCCATAGTTGCTTCCACCGCCACTGTAGCCACCGCCGTAGCCACCACCGTAGCCCGAGTCGTAGCCACCGCCACCGCGACGGAAGTCACGAGTAGCGCTGCTGCGGCCACCGCGGCCGCCACGGCCACCACGGCCACCGCCGTAGCCACCCTCAGCGACAACAGTCTCGAGGAAATCGGGAACCTCTTGGTTGGCCTCCTTAAGAATGTCAATGAGCTCACGAGCGACGCCGCGGTTGTTGCGGTTGAAGAAAGCAGTAGCAAGACCAGTGTTACCAGCACGACCGGTACGACCGATACGGTGAACGTAATCATCGATATCAGTAGGAAGATCGTAGTTGACAACGTGGGTGACGTTAGGAATATCAAGACCACGAGCGGCAACAGCAGTGGCAACCATGATGGGTGCACGGCCACTGCGGAACATCTCGAGAGCAGACTCACGTTCACGCTGGGAGCGGTCACCATGAATAGACGTAGCAGGGAATCCCTGGGTAATGAGGAAGTCGCAAAGAGTATCGGCCATACGCTTGGTCTCAGTGAAAACCAGAGTAAGACCGCTGTTGTTGGATGAAAGAATGTCAAGAAGAACGGATCGCTTGTCCATGTCCTCGACGTACTCGATCTTCTGGGTAATGTTCTCCGAGGTGGAACCGACACGGCCAACCGAAAGGAAAATGTAGTCCTTCAAAAAGTCGCGAGCAAGCATCTGAATGTCACGGGGGAAGGTGGCGGAAAACATGAGAGTCTGGCGCTCTTGCACAGAAGGCATGTCCTCGCCCTGAACGATGCGGCGAATCTGGGGCTCGAAACCCATATCAAGCATACGATCAGCCTCATCAAGAACAAGGTACTTGATAGAAGTGAGTGAAATTCTGCCGCGCTCAATAAGATCGACAAGACGACCAGGAGTGGCAACAAGCAAGTCACAGCCGCGTTCAATCTGACGAAGCTGGCTGCCAATATCAGCACCACCGTAGACGACACAGGGACGGACCCACGAACGGTAAGCAAACTTCCGGGCCTCGTCGTAAATTTGGGAGACCAGCTCACGAGTAGGGGCAAGGATAAGGGCGGTAGGGTAGGCCTTGCGACCGCGAGCGTAGCCGGTGTTCGCCTCCTGGCGAGCAGCCGACGGGCCGTTGTGGAACGACTCAGAGAGAATAGGGAAGAGGAAACCACCAGTCTTACCGGAACCGGTCTGGGCACAAGCCATCAGATCACGGCCACCGCAAACGATGGGAATAGAGTACTTCTGGACAGGGGTAGGCTTGGTGTATCCAGAAAGCTCAATGTTCTCAAGGAGAACCTGCTCGATTGGAGGGTTGGTGAACGCATTGATGGCCTCAGGGACATTGTCGCCAGTAGCCTCAACGGGAATCTCATCGTAGTTGTCGAAGTTGATACCAGTGTTCTGACGAGAGCCATCACCGGGAGTGCCAAAAAGGTCACGCTCGACTCTGGGATCTTTGGGACCAGGGATGTGCTTGCCATCAACGAAACGTCCCTCGTTGCTGCCACGGCCGCCACGGCTACCGCCGCCGAAGCCGTTGTCGCGGAAACCACCTTCGCGAGGAGCACCACCGCCGTAACCGCTGTTGAAACCGCCACCGTAGCCGCCGCCGCGGTTACCACCATAGCCGCCACTGCGGTATCCGTCAGAGCGACCGCCGCCGTAGCCACCGCGACGATCGTTGTCGTATCCACCGCCGCCGCCACTGGAACTAGTCAGTATCAGATGGACCAAAAGGCCGAAAAATAAACTTACGAGCTGTATCTGGAGGCAGACAGATCACCGCCGTACTTCCTGACGTGGGGAGGCACGTAAGTGCCAGACGAGGCAGGAGGAGCGGACTCGCCGCTCTTGATGTTCATGTTGTTGAACTTGTCAGTAATCTCAGCCATGATTACTTAGATGATAAATGTAGGAAAGGAATAGGGAAAGGAACGAAACAGCCAAGCTGTGGTGAGAGGAAAAAGGGAAAGGGGAAGGGATTTGAGATGGTGAAGGAGATAGATACACGGCTCTTGACTGTGAGGCGGCGGCAAAGTGTGCAGGGAAGGGGCTGACGTCTTTGCCGCGACGGCGGCGCAGAAAAAAAAAATTTCTTCGGTCACAAATCTGCGTTTCGCCGCCACGCATGCAAGGTGGCAACGGCTCACATTGTGATCCACCATGTGATCCAGGGTGGCGCTTGGGTCCTAGCTCCGGGCCGCAGACCGCGTCCGCGCCTTGAGTATATACGACTTTGTATGCAAACGTACCTCATCGATGACAGCATTATAATTCTGGTAATTGATTTTACAAGAGTATGTATCGATCCATGAGTCGATGGTACATGCACATATACATTTATAAAGACACATCTAGCTTAATCTAATCATCGTCGCCTTCGAACTCGCTTTCCGCCTCCGACATATCAGCATCTACAACCTTGCGGACAGTTTCATACTTCTCGACTTCCTCATTCACCAGCGCGCAGCAGTTCAAACGCTCATTTGTTTGATACACCGCCAGGACTTCACGTAGATTGACGTTCCAAACCACGATCTTGCCGTCTGATGACACACTCGTCATGAAAGTGGTCGGCCGCTTCAAAGACTCAGTGCCAGCGTCGGCAGCCAGCAGAGCAGGCGGCTTCCGCGCAAGAAGTTGAAAATCTTTGACACGGATTGTGTGAGCTCGAAGGTCAAACGCCACGGGCAAGTCGTCTTCTGTCGCCGAAGCAACGTCGCAAAACACAATGGTACCGGTCGAATCGGAGTACACCAGATACTCTGTAAACTGATCCTCCTCTTCCTCGATCAAGACATATCGAAGACGGTAAATTGATGTCTTCAGATTTATTGTCGATAAAACTTTACCATTCTGTCTTCCTGTTAGCTTTTATAGCATGACCAGAAAACTAGTACGTACCACATCAAAAATCACGATCTTGCGAGTATATGCAATGGCATACTGATCGCCTTTGGTGTTCCAGCGCACTTGAAGTGGCTCGCCAGGGCCAACTTTCAGTATGCTCGCGTTTTTAGCCGTCATAAGATTCCAAAGTCGAAGAGTCTGGTCCCGTCCAACAGTGAGCGCAATCTTTCCAGACGGGTGCACTGAAATATCATTGACAGCTCCCTTGTGACCCTTCATATTGCCCAGAACTTCCCAATCTTTTGTTCGCCAAATCAAAAGCTTTCCATCCTCTCCACCACTTAGCAACCACTTGCCTTGCTGCTGATCCTTCAATGTACCCACAAACTCCATGCAGATAACGCTTCCCTCATGAGACATCAAAGTACCAATTTCCTTGCGTTTTTGCAAATCATACAGTCGAATATGCTCATCATTTCCGCCTGTGACAAGATACCGTTTCGCGTTGGCAATACACCGAATTGGCGCGGTGTGTGCGGCAAAATGAAAAATGGGATTGAAAAGTCGAAGATGGCTTGATTCAGCTGCATCGTCTTCTTTTTTCAAGGAGCATGCTGCCCCATCAAGAGTTAGTGACAAGCAAAGTACCTGATGCTCGTACGATCCTGTAATAACTCGCAGAACTGGTGCAACAAGAGCTGGACCCTTCTTCACCGCAGGTGTCTCTGTTTTTGCGACAGGAGCCGCAGTTTCATCCGAATTTTTCACAATAGCCTTCTTCCGCTTTTCTGCGTGAGACAAAGATTCAGTCTTGCTTTTCCGTTTCGCCATTTGTTGTTTTGCGTGACCGAGAGTGTGCTGTTCGCGTGAAGTGATCTCGACGCTGCGGCCAGAATATTTTTTTCGAACGTTCAAATCTCCCAACTGTGCCATGCGTTGGTTTTTCAGGGGGTTCTTGCGCCGCACAGAACCTCGAAAGGGACACCGCCGCACGACGCGTGGGAAGTAAACAAAACTGCGCGAACCGAACAAAACATCCGCGGAGTGATCAGGATCGATTTGGATTGCAGGCTTGCAAAGCGCTAGAGGAATCTTTTTGCGTATGAACGGCTGAAGATGGGGAAAAAGTACGCTTCTGCGCCAAAAGTGAAGTTTCAGATCGGAGAGGTCATCGGCAGAGGAGCATATGCGACGTGAGTGTGAAAAAGCCTGTTTGACGAGGCCGGAAATTACTAACTGGCTCTAGGGTGTACATGTGCTATCAGGACGGCATTCCTATTGCTGTAAAATTTATCAACAAAGCGAGCGCCGAAAAAAGGAATGTAAAGCTGCAAGATTTGAAGCGTGAATTTGCTATTCACCAGCACGTTAGCCAGCACCGAAACATTGTGACATGCTTCAACAGCAGCGAGGACGAGAACTGGGCCTGGTGCTGTATGCAGCCTGCGAGCGGCGACTTGTTTAGTTTGATTGAGCCCGATGTTGGAACAGGAGAGGATATTGCACATTTTTATTTCCGGCAACTGATTTCTGCGGTCGAGTATCTACATTCGATGGGGATCGCTCACAGAGACATCAAACCGGAAAACATTTTGCTCGACGACTACGGAAATCTGTTGCTAGCAGATTTTGGATTTGCCACAGTTTTCCGGCGACATGGGAAGAGGCACAAGTCAATAGAAGTGTGTGGAAGTATGCCTTACGCAGCTCCAGAAATTCTGGCTCAACGAGCACCATACGAACCGGACAAAACAGATATCTGGTCATGCGGCATTGTGCTCATGGTACTTCTAACAGGATGTACTCCTTGGGACGGCGCTTTGCTGGAAGACCACGATTATTCGAGATATCTGAGACATGGAAAAGCAATTCACAAATTGGCTCCATGGTCGTCAATACCACGCGAGCCGTTCTCACTTATGCTTAGTTTGATTCGAGACGAATCCCGGTCACGGATCAGTGCAAAAACGATTCGACTTCACCCGTGGTTTGACCGCCCTAGCAGACTGATGGGAGAGTCCGGATTGTGCTCAAATCCGGCGCAAATGGCCGCCACGCTCGTTACGAACATGAAGATCAACTTGAGTCCACAAAAGGAGAACGTCAGCAGAAAGTCTTTTGATACTCCTGAAGTTCGAGGTGTGCGAAAAACTACTGAAATGATGAACAAACTGAGTATTGAGCGCGACGTGTTTTCCAACTCACAGCCTGTGGTCAATGGCAAGATCAGAAATAGCAGACTGGGCTTTGGCGATATACTGATGTCACAACCAGTACAGTCACGGAGAGGAGGCTACAGTACAGGGAACATGGCTATGTCACAGCCCCAGAATATGGGTATGTCGATGCGCATGACTGATGCCGCTGCGGACATGGATTTCTTTTCCGTCACACAGTTTTCGCAGAAGAAGGTGAAGATTCCGGAGTCTGCCACTCAACGCATTAGACGGTTTGACGAGATCTTTCCGCGACGGACACTGAATAGATTTTATGTGATCGTGCCGGTACAGGTGCTGGAGTCGCATCTCGCGGCAGCTCTGCAACGGTTTGGCGTGCAGTGTCAGCTAGAGCAGAACGGCGACAATTATTTTGCAGACGTGGCACTACAGGATCGACGCAAGTGCTTCATGGTAGGACAAATCAAGTGCACGGAGATGCCCGGGTCAGACGGACACCTGTTGGAAGTAGTGTTCGAACGATACAAAGCAGATCCAGTTGAATGGCGCTACTTTTTTAAGAAAATTGCCGCCGATTGTATGGATATTCTGTATATGCGTGATCCCGATGATCCTGCGATGGAGATGATACTTGAGTCGCAGATAGGGGCATGAGTCTACAGGAAACCCACACGGCTAGAATGCTGGAGGTTGGGGTCAAATCCATGGAGAGGCGCTAAACATGTGTTATTGTTTGTAAAATATGCAGCCAATCTAGGCACCACAGTAATTATTCGTTTACCAATTATTAGTCATTGATAGCACATACGTTTCTAGTTCTGACGATGTATTTTTGTCCGCACTGAGAAGACATTATAGTCTATACATACGGCGGAGTGCATCGTCGCGTGGCCGATGATGACGGCGACGCGTCAGTGCTATATATATTGAGGCCGCATACGTAAGATAAGATGCGTGCCACGAGGCCCTTGTTATCCACTACAGGCAGTGGCGGATCGCTGGCGCGGGCCGAGAAGTACGCGGGTGGCGGCGTGGCGGCGCAGCCGGGAGCACGGTGCACTCAGCTCCCACAACCGCCGCTGCGCTGTCTCTCGCCCTTCCCTTATCATCCTTGTCCTTCCTCCGTCTCCGTCACCGCACCCTCATCCCTTTCCCCGTCTCTCTCTCCCCACCTCCCCGCTTGTTCTAGTTCTTCACTGCAATGGATCAGCATCTCATTTCCACCGTCAACAGACTCCAGGTACGGCTCTTCCTGCTTTCTTACAGCATGTGCTGCGTCGCCACAGTTCTCGTGAAATTTCCTCCTCATCTCTGTCAAAACAATCGGGTTTCTGCTCTCTCCAGTCCTATCCTGTGTTTAATAGCCTTTTCTCGGTCTATAAAACAGCTATTTAGTCTCAAAATGTCGGCTATAAGTTAATTGCGCTTAATTGGCACCAGGTTGCAAGCATCTGTTGGCTTCCGAATGTTTTGTTTGTGGACTAGACACGCAGGAACTGGACGGCGACCAGCAATTGGTATCATATCACTTTATGTATTCTGACCTTAATTTAGGATGCATTTGCTACCCTGGGTCCTGCTTCCAACCCAATTGATTTGCCTCAGATCACCGTCGTTGGTTCACAATCTTCCGGCAAGTCCTCGGTGCTCGAGAACATTGTTGGCCGTGACTTCTTGCCCAGAGGTGTGTATTCAATTAATCGTATCCATATTTTGAATTGGTTTTAATTGTTTTATAGGCACTGGTATCGTCACCCGACGACCTCTCGTTCTCCAGCTGATCAACAGACCTGCGGGTAACAGCGGCCCTGGCGAGGATGCTCCCGCTGATGAGTGGGGTGAGTTCCTCCATCTTCCCGGCCAGAAGTTCACCGACTTCAACAAGATTCGGGATGAGATTGTTCGGGAGACCGAGTCCAAGACTGGCAAGAACGCGGGTATCTCTGCCAACCCAATTAACTTGCGTGTCTTTTCGCCCAACGTTCTTACGTTGACCCTGGTCGATCTTCCCGGTCTCACAAAGGTCCCTGTTGGTGACCAGCCCAAGGATATTGAGCGTCAAATCAAGGAGATGGTTCTTAAGTACATCACAAAACCCAATGCCATCATCCTCGCAGTCACTGCTGCCAACACTGATTTGGCCAACTCTGATGGTCTCAAGCTTGCCCGTGAGGTTGACCCCGAGGGTACCCGGACCATTGGTGTCCTTACCAAGGTCGATCTTATGGACCAGGGTACTGACGTCGTTGACATTCTTGCGGGCCGTGTCATTCCCCTCCGTCTTGGTTACGTCCCCGTCATCAACCGTGGCCAGCGCGATATCGAGCAGGGCAAGGCCATCTCTTCTGCGCTTGACCACGAGCGAGAGTTTTTCGAGAACCATCCCTCGTACCGTGCTAAGGCCCAATACTGCGGTACTCCCTTCCTTGCACGCAAGCTGAACATGATTCTTATGCACCACATCAAGGCTACCCTGCCCGACATTAAGCAGCGTATTCAGACTACTCTCAGCAAGTACCAGCTCGAGCTTGCTCAGCTTGGTGACAACTCGCTTGGCTCGCCTTCTACTATCGTGCTGAACGTCATCACCGAGTTTTGCAACGAGTACCGCACCATTCTCGATGGTAACTCGCAGGAGCTCTCGTCGCTTGAGCTTTCAGGTGGTGCGCGTATCTCGTTCGTCTTCCACGAGCTTTACTCGAACGGTGTCAAGGCTGTTGACCCGTTCGACCAGGTCAAGGATGTCGACATTCGCACGATACTCTATAACTCGTCCGGTTCGTCGCCTGCCTTATTCGTTGGCACTACTGCCTTTGAGGTTATTGTCAAGCAGCAGATCAAGCGATTCGAGGATCCTAGCTTAAAGTGTGTTACGCTTGTGTACGACGAGCTTGTGCGCATTCTCTCGCAAATTTTGCAGAAACCCATCTACCGCCGCTACCCCGCTCTTAAGGAGCGCCTTCTCCAGGTTGTGATCCAGTTCTTCAAGCAGTCACTTGTTCCTACGAACAAGCTTGTGCAGGATCTTGTTGCCATGGAGGCTGCGTACATCAACACTGGCCACCCTGACTTCCTTAGCGGCCACCGTGCTATGGCTATTGTTGCTGAGCGCATGCAGGCTGCCAAGCCCGTTCAGGTGGACCCTAAGACTGGAAAGCCGATGCCTGGTGGTGTTAAGGATCCCGCTACTCCTATTCCCAGCCCTGTTTCACTTGGTGGCCTGGGCCCCGCGGAGGAGAACGGTGGTTTCTTCAACTCTTTCTTTGCGACCAAGAACAAGAAGAAAATGGCCATGATGGAGGCCCCGCCTGCTGTGCTTAAGGCATCTGGCGTCTTATCTGAGCGTGAGACCGCGGAGACTGAGGTCATCAAGTTGCTCATCTCCTCTTACTTCAACATTGTCAAGAGAACTATGATCGATATGGTTCCCAAGGCTATTATGCTGAACCTTGTTATCTTCTCCAAGGACGAGATGCAGCGCGAGCTTCTTGAGAAGCTGTACAAGTCTGACGCTTTTGAGGACTTGCTGCGCGAGTCTGACACCACCGTCAACAGACGGAAAGAGGTGCAGAAGATGGTCGACAGTCTGACCACTGCGAGCGAGATTGTCGCCGGCGTTCAGTAGACGACGATATACGGAGGGGTTAACGTGGTGTTTTTTTTATGTTAGTTTAATCCATCTTTTGGAAGATTGTGGTTTCCCTGTCTTTTTTTGCGTGTGGTTTAACGCTCTCTAAAGAATGTATAGTTTTTGTTTTGCGTTTGTCTAAGTTAGTTTTATGTTGCCAATAAGATAGTTGAGCAAAAAGAAAGAGCACTCGTTTAATATAAGAGATCATGTAAAAGTAATTGCAGGAAAAATTAAAAGTAAAGTACAAGTACACCCTAAAATACAGCAAAACAAGCAGGTCGAAATATTGTACATGTGTTGAATATTGAATGATAAAAGTCAATAGCGGAAGGATTACTCGTCTTCCGTCGTGAAGGAGATGTTTGACTCGAGAAATTGAATTAATGTCTGTGGTGCCTTTGAGTGAAGTACCGATGCTGCAATTGACTGATCTGGATCTCCATTTTTCCTGTAAACGTTAGCAACTTTGCTTGTGACGGAGAAGTAGCTGTATACGTACCATGAAACGTTGTAAAACAGTTTATCGCCTTCTTTAGAAATTGCTTTTATCTCTTGTATCTTTGTGTCCCATTGGCCAACAATCAAATGCGCCGGTGGCAGACCAATGTCGTATATATTTTGATCTATCGCTGTGTTTGCATTATTCTTTTTTGATCCATTGGTATGTTTTTTAACAGTGGCCGATGCAGCTGCCGAAGTTGCGCGTTTCCGCTTGGCTTTGGTCGCTAGGTTCGGTTGCGGCCTGCCGCCAATCGAATCAAAGTACTCTTGTAGTAACTCTTTTGCGCCCCTGCGGACGATGTTAGTCCATACCTATTATTCATATCAGTTGATTCTGAAAACATACTCCAAATTCGACTCTTCTTCCCATGTATCGTCCGAGGGTTCATCAAAGCCAAGCCATTTGACGCGGAATCGTAACCGGCCTTGTTTATCAAAGACGTGGCTCTTGATCGCTTCGACCGCGAAGACACCCTCGTCTTCTTCTGACGATGTTGCCATTTCTAAATTGAGATTCGCCTTCCCCATGGTGTGTTGTATGTGCGGTGATTATGCTGGACAATGGATGTCGAGTTTGATACAGTACGGTCAATCTCTAGAGGAGCTACTAAGTGTATATGACTTGAGAGGTATTGCACCACTCCGGCCAGCCGCGCACTGAAGGAAGATGGAATAGTCTGGACAACAACACAAATAGTGTGCTGTGCACACACTGGATCCAACTGCTGTCGAAACACTGTGAACACTTACAGTGTCGAAAGACGGTATTTACGATCATCTCCATATATTTGTAGACTGCGGAACGGATTTAGATCGCACGAGCGCAAGTCAGCTTGGTGCAGAAGGTGAGTCAGCATATGTAAGAAAGGGGTCTGTTACCATCAGCGCGTAAGCCCACCAGCGGGTCCGGTGTAGCGGCGCACCGACGAACAGGAGGCGGGATATTTGCGAGCAGGCCGAATACGAGTCGGGAGCGGTTTGCGAGAACACCGAACCCGAGCCGCGCGCTGGGGCAGGGCTAGGGCCGGGTCTTGATAATTTGTGCAGGCCCCCGCGCGGCGGAGTTGACCAACCTAGAGTGCAAATGCCCTCGTGCGGCGCGTTCACTGGTTAATTCTTTCGAGTCTCCACCTCCTGCAATCTGCTATAATACACAGACGCCTCCCCTATCGCCCATTGCACGATTTGCATCAGACGTTCACTTTAAATCGTTTTAACACGTTTGCTCATATACTCCGAAATGGCCGAGAAACTGTGGACTCGTGACGAGGTCTCGTCGCACTCCAAGCAGGACGACTTGTACATGATCATTGGCGGCAAGGTCTACGACTGCACCAAGTTCTTCGACGAGCACCCGTACGTTTTTGATTGAGGTCGCGATGGGTTGAATGGTCATTGACATCTGGTGATAGTGGCGGTGGCGAGGTTCTTTTGGACGTTGCTGGCATTGACGCTACCGACGCGTTCGAGGTACATACTGTTTTGCCAGGTCGCGTTGCACGTCCACCACACGTGTGCATCGCATTCATGAAATAGATCTGACCTTATCTAGGACATTGGTCATTCCGACGAGGCCCGGCAGCTGCTTGTGCCCCTCTACGTTGGTGATGTTGATCCAGCCGTACGTTGCATCAACTGCTTATCACACCATGCAACTGACTGCTAACAATTATCAGGAGGTTGTCGAAACCAAGAAGTCGAGCGGCAGCTCCACCCAGACCTCCTCCTCTTCGTCTTCCAGCGGCTCGTGCGTCATCACTTTACTTTCTTTTGCTTTGTTGAATTGCAGGCTAACAGTCAACAATAGTACGTTCACCACCCTCATTGGTTTTGCCGTCCTCGCTGTCGCTGGTTACTTTGCCTACATTCAGACCGTCAAGAAGTCCGAGTAAAAAAATCGCATCTAGTTCATCATGTGCGAGGGCAATGTATAGCTTTGCAGTGGACGACAGAAGCTTGTGTCTTTTGAAGTTGCATTCTGGCACGGTGCTGTACATAGAAAAGCATGCATCGTTGCCATAGAAGCCCTCTTATGTTGCTATTGTCTTTTTGATTGTTATTTGGTTTGTTTGTTTGTAATGTCCTAGGTTGTTGATGTACAGATGTCTTGCCGGTGTCAGTTTTCCTATCCATAATGTTTCTGTAGTTCGGTTTTTCTGCCGCACTTTGACTGAATATAAAAAACATAAAAATCAAATAACGAAAATGCAATTCAATTAGATAGTTATGTATGAAGTCACCAAGCTTTTCAGACTGCATGGAAATATTTAGCTAATTAACTGGGTTCAATTACCTAGTTAGTACATCATTAACCGGAAAGCCTCATGATTTCCAGGATCAGCTGCAACAAGCCGCGCGGGGCAAGAAACGGCTATGTATACAGATAATCAGCTGCCCACGGTCCATGATAGCTGCCCACGAACTGTTGTATATGTCTGCCGCAATGATAGCCGGATGTGGAACTGCAGGCCCAATTAATGCATGGTCACTCGGCAATGCAGATCGACGAATTGTGTATTAGGGCTGGAGGTGGGACTCAAAAGATGATCATCAGTCAGTCGCGATGTCAAGCGAATGCACTTGATTATTCTCGCGAGCGGGGTAGTCTCATGATTTGGAAAACAATGCTGAATACTCAAGTAGACAGTTGATGGGCAGAGTACGCAGTCTGAATGGTTCAATTGGTTGCATCCTGCAACTTGCTGCTCATGATCTAAATCGACTTGTTTGTTCGCGCTCAGATTCAAGGTCGCGCTCAGAACTCCAGGTCGACAAATCGCTGGTTGCCAAACCAATCTAGACTAATTATTCACCACTCAGCTTCCATTCTAGTTCATTGAACTTCAGTTTTGCTCTCCTCCAAATGTCGATTCGGTTCTCCGTTACCGCGTTCGGACCTGGATGAACCAAAAAGCTCTAACCCCGGCGCCGCACCGCCGCATCTCATGCGCTTTCTTCAGCGCTCACGCACCGCGGCCGCCTCATTTGGCCCCGAAGAGTTCAGTAATTGTGCGCCATGTTCAGGCACCTGGAACAGTTTAGCTTGAAGGTTCAATGTGCCTGGCGCACTGACATTGCACTTTTTTCGTTTGCAGACTTCTATTGCTCGTGAGGCTGTAACTTGCGTTCATTTCGATGGCCATCTCATACCAGCTTTGTACACCTATACATATACCACCATTCACCGGAGCTCATATAACTATGGGTATACCCAGCTATAACCAACTACATTTTCTGCAGATCTCCAGATAGCTTTCAGGAATAGTTTACACAATTCTTCGCCTTCAGATCAGTTACACTCTCCAACAAAATGTCTCGATCATCTCGCTCATGCTTTGGCGGCACTCTCCGTGTCATTCAATTCGTTTTTGCAGGTATCGTTCTCGGTGACGTCTGCTATCAAGTTGAAAAGTATCGTGACTCCAAACTGGCTATACCCTCGAGTCTGGTTTTCAGTATAATCGTATGCTGTCTCGCGATTGTTTCAATCATCTTCCTTTCATCAGCACCCGCGGAGACGCTGCGACCTCGTGCTTCAAGTAAGCTCAACTACGTACTGTGCTGGGAGCTCTTTCTCGCAATTCTTTGGATGATTGCGTTCGTTTGCGTAATCCAGCAATTATCACCATTCACATGCTCGTGGAACAAGTTTAATCCGTTCACAAAAGATCGGTGTGGCCGATTTAGAGCTGCGCTAATCTTTATGCTCGTTGAAACGTAAGTTCAGCTCAGTTTGCTTCTGTTCTCTTGCTGGATCTCTTTAAAATGGACTAACAACTCAGTGGATTGTGGGTTGTATCAGGCGTATTCGGTCAGTTGACAAACAGACCACTGAAGGACATGATGTAGAGAACATACGTAATCAACGTTTTGCTTTGCTTGGATCATTTTTGCTTTTGTTGTAATCACATATTATTTAGTACATACCGTTTATCTTCTCCAATCAATTACTTTGTGCCTCCTTAAATTTCAGTATCTCCTCAACAACCGCAACCTTGTCCGTAAACGACTGAGCTTTGTCCGTCCTAATCACGTTAGCTTGCTCTTGAGCACAACACGCACAGCATCGACCTCTACACTCACCTTGTCCCAACCCGAATGTCGCTGTGCACGCGTCCGATTCCAAGATCATGCACAAGCTCGTGCGCTTTGCCAATTATCGCAAAAACCTCATCCCAAGGACCTTCAACCGTAGTACCGGCCGAGTGCATTGAGTATTTCAATCCACTCTCACGGAGAAGTACTTGTACTTCCGCGACGTACTTTGACACCGACGGCGTCGCGGTTCCGATCTGTTTGAAGCGGGCGTTAGCATTGCCGTTCCGCGTCAATTGCTAAGCTGTACTCACAGGAACCAAGCAAAAATCAGCAGAGCATTTCAGAGAGACCATTCTCAAAATTGGCTGTGCTATGTAACGTTCGAAAGAGTGCTCGGCGGCCCGACGATATTCCCCACACCGTGCGGCGGTATCTGTACGCAGCTTCGCTTCATGAGCTCTTCTACCATGCAGGCTGCTTTTTCATACACGACGGATTTATGTGCGTGAAACTGGTGTATATGCAAGCTGTATGCTTTGCGACCGGATTTGATATTTGTGGATGAGCTGTGATTTCTACATACTGTCTTGTTTGTATAACTACTACAGTCGACAGCTCGCGGCTTCAATCGGGACAAGCGATGATGCACTCTCCGGCAAATTGAACCAACAATTAGCTTTGCCAATTGTGGATTTCTGGTGACGAGAGTGCTATACTTTTCCATTCAAATGCCAATTCAGACTGTAAAAACTGATGGACAAATTATGAGTAGTTGTGTGACAATGCTATAAACTTTCCAATGCTTGCGTCCACAATCACGAGCTTTCTTCTTTCGCTTTAAGAATCTCCTCAACCTTTGTAACCTTCTCCGTAAACGACTGTTTCTTATCGGTTCTAAAGCTTCATTCAGTATTGTTTCATTGTCGAATAGAAAACGCAAAACTCAGACTTACCTGGTTCCAACTCGGATATCAGTTTGTACGCGACCAACTCCAAGGTTATGCACGAGCTCATGCGCCTTGCCAATCAACCCCATCACTTCATCCCATGGACCTTCGACCGTCGTTCCCGCGGAGTGCATTGAGTACTTTAGTCCGCTCTCGCGCATCAAAACTTGCACTTCCGCAATGTACTGCGACACCGAGGGCGACTCAGTGCCCATCTATCTCAAGTTAGCCGCGAACATGCGATTGACAAGCGTGAGTAGCGAAAATCTTACCGGGATCAGACAGAAATCAGCAGAACATTTGAGGGATACCATCGTTACTGATCAGTTAAATCACTGTTGTGTGGAATCGTGTCGTGGCCAGAAAAGTTCGGGTGTCTGTCGCGGCACTTACGGACAGCCGAAGTGGAGGGGTGTCAGCGGTGGGAGTTTCCCCACGTTTCGCGAAATGAGAAGCACCGGACCACAAGCATTCATCAGACATTTCTTCATAAGTCCATTAAAAATACAACGTCTTGATACCTATTACAAATTCATAAACGCCAAATACCACTCATCCGTTGCCCAGTAACCACCTCCGCGAGACTCATCAACCACAATCGCACCTCTCTGCACGCTCCATTTCAAAACATCCCCCATCTCGGGTGGCGTGAGTACGCTTCTAAATCTACTGCACAGAGCCCGTGGAACAACACCAGGATACAACGCAATCGCAAAAACTATCGTACTCGCAATTCTGTAAAACCATTTCTCGTTGACATGTCCATTCACGTCGATCCAAAGACGCGCACCAGGAACAAGATCAGCGCTTCCGTGTCCCTTCGTCACAACGGGGATACTCACTGAAGGCAAACTCACAAGGCCTAGAGTTCCTGCACCGCTTTTCTTCATCAGGATGTCGCAGTTCAGCTTGTCCTTATCCACAAGTCGCGAAGTGTATCCTTCCATCAACTTTCCTGTGTTCACATTCACGCGCACGAGTTCGGTTTGCTCTCCCACAACAGTATGCAAAATCGGAATCATCGAGCTATCCGGCGCAAGCCGCGAAAACAAAATACCTTTCGATTCGGCAAATGCGGCCTCAAGACGCCTGTAAAACGCGCCTGCCTTCGTCAACAAATTCTCATCCGGACGAATCCGGCTCAAAAAGTGAAACCGCTCCGAAAATCCAAATCCACGTCCAGGATTTGTGCGAGTCAAGTCTCGATTTGCGTATATGATTGTACGCTCGTAATCCATTTGAGTGACAACATTTGCAAATAATGTACTGCCGTAGGTCTCCAGCAATGTTTTTGCTTGCTGAGGGTCATAGGATGACTCATCTGTTGCAATGATAGCCTGAATTGTTAGCAATATGCCTATCAAACCATTGATGTAAAACGTTACCTTGATCACCTGTCGGACTTCATCTCCAACAGAAGACTTGAACAGTTCTTGAGAAGTAACTTCGTCGCGTTCATATGAATACGATATTCCGTCAAGCACGCGCATCTCATGCGACTGAGAGATTGCCGTATGCAGCTCATCAAGAAATCCAAACGTATCTGATTTTGTCGTCCTTACGAACTCGCAAGACTCCAACACACCCGACGTTTTAAGATTCAAAAATCTATCCGGCTTACTACTGCCCAAAGACTGTACGTTTTCACCCTTCTTCGTCGCCTCTGCTTCTTCTGTCTTCCGCCAAAATTCAATCAATCGCTTATAATCCAAATTCTGAAAGTCAAGGTCGGGAAACATATCGCGTTCGTACGCGTCAAGAAACATCTGTTCCCACCGTTCTGTAACTTTCGCAATCTCTTGACTGCCACCCATGGATGTTCGGACCTTAGCCCACAATCGCGAGAGCCCAGTGGCTTTGTACTTCCCATCCAGTGCAGCATCCACGCGATTCCAATCGATCGTATGCCCAAGACCACCATACACCGATCGCACTATGATCACTGTACGGAAAATCTCATCGGCTTCCTTAGTGGTCAAGTGAAGCTTTGCTCTGGTAGTTTCCCTATCAGCCATTACCTCACCTTCGCCTTCGGCATTGTCTTGTGAATGTGAATGGCGACGGCGACGCGAAGTTGGCTTAGCCTTCTTGTCAAATCGACGGCGTTTATCAGCAGGTATCATGCCAGCAATAGGATCAGAAACCTCTTTCGGACGACGACCGCGTTTCCGCGGAACTGTTGTCGGTTCAGATAATGCCGGATCGATGGCTGAATCAGTGCCGGAAGAAGGAATACCAGATGTACGCGGTGTCGCTTCAACGTATGCTTGGCTAGACTCCGATATCGCATGCTGTAAACTTGAACCAGCGTTGTTCTCCGCAAGAGGAACAGCTTCGGGAATAGTAGGTTGGCGATTAACGCGGATCGCAAATCTGTCTTCCTCAATAGATAACCCAGGTCTGCGACGTCTGCGCTGACGCGTTTGCCCTGTTAAGCTTGAACCCGCGGGTAATCCAAATTCTTCCTCCAAACTCTGCACACGCTGCTTCAGACGCTCAGACGCAATCTTCTTCTGTTTTGAGCTTAACTTTGACGAACGCATCACTTTTTCTGCCTTCTTCTGAATCAGTCTCTGCTTCTTGGCCATGATATTCTCGGCGGCAATGTGGTATAGATCGAACTCATGATTGATGACCTCGCGAGGTACAGTCACATATCGCCGACGTTTCGCGTTTAGTTCCTCACGTACTGCGTCGACTGCAGGCGAGTCAAGTTCAAGACCGGGTTCTGTGAAGATCCATACTGTCTGGTTATTATCCAGACTGATGCAAAATCTGTCAATCAGTTTTTTGTTCATCAGCTGGTAAATATCACGTTCGACAGTTTTGCGATCAAGGTTACCGCTAGAAGATGGTTGCACTCGCTGCAATTGCTCAAGAAGCCAAGAACCGCCGCGCATGGCTCCATTGTGCTTTTTGAGTAGTTCCAAAATACGTGCTTGTCTAAACTGAGCATAGATGTTCACCTGAGAGACCTTCTTTGTTGGCTGGTCAGGCGGCAACTGCGCTACAATAGTCAGCTGCTGCGTTTGGGGCGGCTTCAGTGTCACCAGCGGTGCTTGAGAGCTCGAGCTGCTATTCACGGCGGACACCGGTTCCGCGACTACCATACTAGCCATCCTTTCAGCTTCTGCGCGCTCAACTGCAGAAGCTTCTTCCTTCTCAGCTCTTGACCCTTCTGCTTGGGCCTTTTTCCGTTCTCGCATCGCTGCTTTCGTAGCACCTTTAGGTCTTCCGCGTTTTCTCTGTGCGCTTGCAATCTGTTCGAGAGCTGCATATCGCATTGGAACCACATCTGGTGTTTGTGGCGCGGCGCTGGCTTGTCTGACTAAAGGCGACGCAGACTCATCGTTGACTTTGATCCTGAATTGGAAGCGCTTTTTACTGACTTTCAGTGCACTCACGGCATTGAGATCGGGAAAGTGATTTACTTTTTCGATTGGTGCATAGGTGTTCCACATCTGATCGTGCTGTTTGCCAATGAAATCATAGTACGCCGGTATTGTAAAGTAGCGGTAAAACACAACTCGCGCAGAGACGTCAGAAACTCGGACAATACCATACTGGCCGATATTTCTTGGCTGAAGCTTTGAAGTCGCAATTTCTTGTGGAGTAATGGAGATACACTCCATAAGGCTCACAATAACCCGATTATAAGTCTTCCCTGCCACAAGCTTGACAATCTCCATAGCAGGTAGACCCTTTGATCCGGCTCTTGATATCAGATCATAAATCTGGTTCTCTAGAGGAAGATATAGACTGGCACCAGCAGCGGATGATGTTGGTATCTCTTGAATTTTGAAGGAGTCACCCAATTCGAGATCACCCAATGTGGCGTCGTTGTCGTCGTCATCATCGTTGACATCATCGTCATCGCTCCCGCTATCGTTGCCGCCAATCAAGTTGTTGATTTCGTCGGGTTCTTCCTTGATGCATGAGGGAGCTTCGTTCAAAAGCTGTACACAAATGTAGGAAGTGTCATCGGAAGTGTCGCTGCGAATAACCTTGACAAGCCTGATATAACCCATTGACTCCATATGTCTAAGCGTTGCAAAAAATGACTTTTTCACAGCCCCGTCCATTCCCAGCTGTTTCATTAGATCACCGCGATGGCGTAGTCCATTTTTCGCTGTCTTCAAAAGCTCAAGAATGTCGTCGCGTAGACGTCGACGGTCAACGATAGGAACTCGCTTGCTCTTCTCGTCAACAGCGGCAGATACTGTCTTGTCGGATACAAATCGTGAGTTGATCAAAAGCGACGTGCGTCCTGACGTTTTTGACATGATTGGAATCTTTTTAATAAGTCCTAAACTGACAAGTGTGTTGGTTCGACTGGACACAGATCGAAGATCCTGGCCTGTCGTGCGCGCCGCGTCAGGTAAGAGTATACCTTTCTCACGCTCGCGTGTGATGACACAGAGGATCTCAAAAGGGTAGATCCCAAGTGTGTTTTTGGGAGCTTTGACAAGAGTTTTCCATAGCAGATTCTCGCAAACGCAGACACGTAGTCTGTTGCCATATTTTTGTTGCAGCTCGAGGTGTGAGTCCAAGGACTCGTGCTTGGGATCAAGGATCGCCAGCGTCTTCGTGTTATTCTCCAACCCCACCTGGACCTCTGTTGGTCGCGCACGCAGCCATGACCAAACTGTTCCCTTGAGATACTCATCAAAGTTCTCCATGCGCGTGGATGCTATTTCCCACAGCTCGTCAATCGAGCATCCTAAGAAGGGTTAGTCTGGCTCAATGGAGGGTGTAGCAGACAGTACCGTGCGTGCCGTCGAACGCGATCTGCTCGATCACGTAGTCGAGGATCTCGTCCGCGGTGAGCATTTTGACTCAAAATGCGAGTGCCGCATGCGCAAGAGACAACACAGACCGGGCTGTGTAGTAGGCTGCAGACCTGGCGGTGATATTCTGTACCTGGTGTATATGCGTCTATCGAGACGCGTCAAGAGCGCGCGCGCGACGTCGCGACAACATAAATAAGGGGTTTGGGGCACTTGCTCTTGCTGAGATGAAATAGCGCTGCGGTATATTACTGGCGGCTAAGAACGGCTGGGAGTTGCGGTATGTTCCGCTAGTAGTACGCCGTGGAAACCGCTGGAGTTAAAGCGCCGGCTCTGGACTTCGCGGAGTGGAGGTTTTTACAGGCTTGATCTCGGAGTTTCTGCACTTTTGCTTTCCACCGCTAATTACGCTGTTTCTGTCCAATTACTTTGCTGCTGTTAAAGAATGGAGGCCGACGGCGCGCAAGAGACGATCAAGCGGACGGTTGACGACGCAATCAAGGCGCTCGAAGACGCTGCGCAAGAGGCTGTGGTGAGTTAGCACTTGATCGCGATCGCGGTGGATGATCAGCACGCTGACCGGTTTCTCTGCAGGATACAGACGACTATATCACGTACTCGACGCTGCTCGACATCTACCTGGCAAATCCACAACGCTATAGCGAGCCGGATCGGACAAAGCTGCTTCAGTGCCTAGAGGCAATCTTGCAAGAAAACGTATGCGCAAATGACTGTTTGATTCGAGACGCGATCTCTGGCTAACCGTGCTCAATCCAGGAAACACTGCTCTCCTATATTGCCTGGGATCTACCAGTGCTGCTTCTGCCGTATCTCGCCTCTTCAGAGCCATTCGACGTCGTTGCGGCTTCGAGAGAACCAACACCGCGGAAAGCCGCGCTTCAGATCTTCAGCTT
The DNA here is from genome assembly GCA_030705025.1 of Myxozyma udenii. Lineage (NCBI taxonomy): Eukaryota > Fungi > Ascomycota > Lipomycetes > Lipomycetales > Lipomycetaceae > Myxozyma > Myxozyma udenii. Next base: position 25,727 of record JANIWG010000028.1, read on the forward strand.
GATTGCGGAGAAGGGCAACGCAAAAGAGGTTTTTCTAAAGTGCATTGAGGCACTCTCGACACTCGAGGTTGACTACTCTGTCGATGCTACTGTACAGGAAAACCTTGATAGTGAGAAACTGTTTGCGCTAAAGTTCTACGTGCTGTTTGAGGTGATCATATCTGGTAAGCCAAAACTCTGGGACGAATCTAGTATGGAGATGAATGGGACTGACTTTTTGCACAGCCACTCGGAGAATCACGACTCAGTATCCGTCCCGATTTCTTACCACATCGTCGACCGCACTGCTGTCGTTCATCTCTAGTCATGTCGATGAGGTGAGCAACCACTCTCTGCCGGTGATTCTGCGCCGGCTGTACTTGTTTTCGCGGGACTACGCACCGCCGCCATCAAAGTCGCCTGTTGATCCCGAGGAGGAGGCCTTACAACGCCGGATGCTGCAGAGCTACGTGACGCACATGGTGGAGATCATGCTGCGGAGTCGGACGGTGGATTGGAGCCGGCGGTACTTTGCGGAAATCAAGCCGACGATTGAAGTGTTACCTCCGAAGGAACAGAGGAATCCGGTGACGTTTGAGGGGAATATTAGTGCAAGCGTGATTGAAATTCTAGAGCGATTTTTGCAGCTGACAGCGTCGTTTGATATTCCGCCTGTCTGGTTTAAGGATACGATTCTAGAAGATCCGCCAGAGGACGAGCCTGAGACGGAAGAAGACATTGATCCCAATTTTCCGACGGCGCCGACGAGCAGTAGCTCAATCCCGTTTTCGGCGGAAGGATGTTTTTTGCTCCTTGCGGAATACATTTTGACAGAGCCACGGTCAAAGATAACGCTCACATTTCCCGAGATCATCAAGATCACGAAGCGATTTGTTTTGCATGACGACGGCGAGAGTCCCGGGGCTGGTGTTTGTGATGCCGTTGGACTTTACGGGTGGAAGTTTTTGAAGGACGTGACTCCGGAAGAGATTGCGGCAGTGGACGCAGAGGACTTCAGCGCGTACTTGCAGATTTTGACGTCGATGTCCGCGACGTCACCTTTGCCAAGCGTGCGTTTTACGTTCCATACACTTGTGGTGCACCTGCTGTCGCGTGCGAGTGCCGAGCGAGCATACAACTACATTTATGACACTTTACAGTACTGTCCGTTTGAGAACGTGCGGAGTGCGTTTGTTGTTGTGCTGAAGGACTTTTTGCTGTCTACGAAAGGAGAGAAGGTTTCCGCGACGTCAAAGATTGATTACGATGACCAAAAGCGGCAGCAGATTGAGGAGCTGATCCGGTTCTACGTGTCTGACATGGTGAAGAGCCCGGAGTTGCTGATGAACGAGCGGTTCTCGACGCTGCTTGCGTGGGTGAACAATTTTCTGCCGGTAGTTGGCGGGAGTCCGGAGCTAATGAAGGAGATTCTACCGCAACTGAGGGAGCTGATTAAGAAAGACAATGCTACGCGGAAGGTGGGCGTGGAGGACGAGGAGGAGGTGCGGGAGCGGGAGGTGCGGGAGCGGATTTTGTCGACAGGGCTGGAGCTGCTGGAGGCGGGGACGGGCGGTGTGAGCGCGTCGCTGGAGAAGCTGAGTCTCGACGATGCTGCTGTTGCTGCGAAGACCGGGGAGTGAACACGAGGGATGTAATGTACAGATATGTGTGGATATGTATACACAAGCAGTAGTTAATGGCAAAAAACAAGAACTTCCTGATTGGGATAATTGGACGGACAATTTATATGATGGCTTTTGCCCTAGCCCTCGAGGCGGATTTTATCTGCTGCCGTTTCCGGCGGGCAGCCGCACGTGCTCGGGTCCGGTGCTGCTGGGCGGCGGGCGATGGATTTGGACGGCCGGGTCCGCGGCTGGAGGGCGGCAGCTGACCCGAAGCGGCGGGTCCGGAGGAGGCCGTTTTATCTTTTGTGTGGTACAAGTCAGGCCGTGGTTATCTCTCCGCTCGAGACTTTTGCTCTTCCGCTCTCCTTCTCCTCCGCGACCCGCTCTCTTCCTCGTCCCTGCCCCGCCCTCCCCCCGCCCGTCTTACCCCCCGCGTCCCTCTCCACCTGCCCCGTTTTCTTGCAGCTTATTCGCAATGGCCGAGGCCCAGATGACCCCGCAGGAGGCCGGTACGTGTTTCTTCGCGCGCGGCTGCCCGGCGGCGGACGACTGTCGGCGGCAGGCGTTGGCTGCTGCTTCTGGCGCGCCCGCTGTGCCTGCTGCCTCTGCCTCCCGCCGCCAGCACCCCCGCCCTCGTCCGCTTATCGTCTATTGCTCAATTGTGCTGACCTCAATTCCTTCCTCCAGCCGTCATTAACGCGGCCGCCGTCACCCGCAACTACGCCATCCACCCCCGTGTCAAGTGAGACCGCTCTGCGCCAGCGCGGCGCCAGTCACTCCCGACAGCCGTGTGCTAACGCCCATCCCTCCAGGTACAACACTGTCAGCGGTGTCAACGGTCCTCTCGTTGTTCTTGACAATGTCAAGGTACGCGTCTTACCTTTCAATTGCTCATTTCCGACCAATTGCGCGCCATCTCCAGTCAATTGCACCCGCTGACTAGTTTTTTCTTTTTTTTTTTCTTTCCGCTCTACAGTTCCCCCGTTACAACGAGATTGTCAACCTCACTCTTCCCGACGGTACCGTCCGCGCTGGTCAGGTTCTTGAGGTCCGCGGCAGCCGAGCCATCGTCCAGGTCTGTACTCCAATTCCTCATTCCTTTCTCGTTTTGTCGTCTCACACTTCTTCATAGGTTTTCGAGGGTACCTCCGGTGTCGATGTCAAGAAGACCCGCGTCGAGTTCACCGGCGAGTCTCTCCGCATCCCCGTTTCCGAGGATGTTCTTGGCCGTATCTTCGACGGTTCCGGCCACGCTGTCGACAACGGTATGCTCCCCACTCCTCGTCAATTGCCTTTCACTCGCGCATACTAACCCGCTCCCTCCAGGTCCCAAGGTCTTTGCTGAGGACTACCTGGACATCAACGGTTCGCCCATTAACCCCTACTCCCGTATCTACCCCGAGGAGATGATTTCCACCGGTATCTCGGCCATCGATACCATGAACTCGATTGCCCGTGGACAGAAGATTCCTATTTTCTCTGCTGCCGGTCTTCCACACAACGAGATCGCCGCCCAGATTGCCCGCCAGGCTGGTCTGGTCAAGCGCCCCACCAAGGACGTTCACGACGGTCACGAGGAGAACTTCTCCATTGTTTTCGGTGCCATGGGTGTCAACTTGGAAACCTCGCGTTTCTTCAAGCAGGATTTCGAAGAGTCTGGCTCGCTCGACCGTGTCACTCTTTTCCTCAACTTGGCCAACGATCCTACCATCGAGCGTATCATCACTCCTCGGTTGGCGCTCACCACCGCCGAGTACCTCGCCTACCAGACCGAGCGTCACGTTCTTGTCCTGCTTACCGATATGTCCTCGTACGCCGATGCCCTTCGTGAGGTCTCTGCCGCCCGTGAGGAGGTTCCTGGTCGCCGTGGTTACCCCGGTTACATGTACACTGATTTGTCGACCATCTACGAGCGTGCGGGTCGTGTCGAGGGCCGTAACGGTTCGATTACTCAGATTCCTATTCTCACCATGCCTAACGACGATATCACTCACCCCATTCCTGATTTGACCGGTTACATTACCGAGGGCCAGATCTTCGTCGACCGTCAGCTCTACAACCGCGGTATCTACCCGCCAATCAACGTTCTTCCCTCGCTCTCGCGTCTTATGAAGTCCGCCATCGGCGAGAAGCTTACCCGCAAGGATCACGGTGACGTGTCCAACCAGCTCTACGCCAAGTACGCTATTGGCCGTGATGCCGCTGCCATGAAGGCTGTCGTCGGTGAGGAGGCTTTGTCGCAGGAGGACAAGCTTTCGCTTGAGTTCCTCGAGAAGTTCGAGCGTAGCTTCATCTCCCAGGACTCGTACGAGGGCCGTACCATTTTCGAGTCGCTTGACCTTGCGTGGTCGCTTCTCCGTATCTACCCCAAGGAGCTGCTCAACCGTATCCCGTCCAAGATCATTGAGGAGTTCTACCAGCGTGCGCGTGCTGAGCCTCCGGCTGCTGCTGCTGCTCCTGCCGCAGAGGAGTAAGCGACTGTTAGTTGGTTGTCTTTGTTCGTATCGTTCATTTTTTTATAAGTTGCTGCGCTGAAAGTAGTCCCGGGGGGTAAAATATTATTGTAACTGATTTGCAGTCCTGTATTAATGCCAAGTTACTCTGTAATCATGAAGCTGTTAATGAGGCGTTCAACGCCCGCCTTAGTAGCTTCCTTTGTTTTTGTTCTTTGAGATTCTCTGTTCCATATTCATACTTCATCGTTAGAGACGTCAATTGATTAGTTAAATGTTCAAGTGAATGCTTGAGGAGCTCAAGAAGAGGAACTGCCGAAATGGGGCAGCGCAAAGTGGGGAGTACGAGCCCCCGCGGCACCGGGGAAGAGTCATCGACCCGCGGAGCCCCATCCAAAAAATTACCCATGTCCCGGTGCCCCCCATATTAATCTGCCGCGGACTCCCCCACCGCTTCCCGCTTCTCGCCACTTCCGCTCCTCCTCTTCCTTCCTTCCCTTTTCTCACCGGTCCCCTCCAATTGACCTTCTTCTTTGTGTCTCTGCGACTTCCAGCCATGACTGACCGTCTGAAAGAGACCTTCGCCAAGTGCAAGGCTGAAGGTGCGTTCGAACCCGCGGCCGCCACGTTTCCGAACACCGCTTGCTAACATTGCATCTTCTCCAGGCCGCGCTGCCTTCGTCACCTTTGTCACTGCGGGCTACCCGCTCCCGCAGTCTACTATTCCCATCATGAAGGGAATGCAGGCCGGTGGTGTCGATGTCATCGAGCTGGGCATGCCCTTCACCGATCCTATCGGTGACGGTCCCACTATTCAGACCTCCAACAACGTACGAACAAGCCCGCGCGTGACAGAGATCGCTGACTCTAACATCTTTTCAGATCGCTCTGCAAAACGGCATGAGCACTACTAAGACTCTGTCGCTTCTCAAGGAAGCCCGCGAGGAGGGCGTCACCGTTCCCGTCGTTCTTATGGGCTACTATAACCCCGTGCTCCACTACGGAGAGGAGAAGTTCGTCAAGGACGCAAAGGAGGCCGGCGCAAACGGCTTCATCATTGTTGATTTCCCGCCAGAGGAAGCTATTAAGTTCCGTGGCTACTGCACGTCATATGGGTACATTGAACCGCTGCGATCTGTGTTGTGTGTTGCATGCTAACTTGCTCTTTTGCAGTCTGAGCTACGTTCCATTGGTCTCCCCCGCCACATCCGACTCGCGTCTCCAGATTCTTACTTCAATTGCCGACTCTTTCATCTACGTCATCTCCCGCATGGGTACCACCGGTGCCCTCGCCAAGGTCAGCGAGGATCTTCCCGAGCTGTGTGCGCGGATTCGCAAGTACTCCGGTGACACTCCCCTCGCGGTCGGCTTTGGTGTTTCTACTCGTGAGCATTTCGAAAGCGTTGGCGCTGTTGCGAACGGTGTTGTCATTGGATCCCGTCTCGTTTCTGTCCTCGAGAAGTGCAAGCCTGAGGATGTACAGGAGGAGACTCAGAAGTTCTGCACGTCGATCTGCGGTCGTGAAGTTGCTCCTGCCACTGCCACTACGCATGAGGTTGACCTTGCTGACGCTATTGAGAGTGCGTCGGTCAACAAACAGGCTACTCCGTCCGCTGTCATCACTGAGGGCGATCCTAACGCTACCACTGCTGTCAACTTCCTGAAGGGCATTGTTGAGCGCGACGAGACAAACCGGAAATTTCCCTCCCGGTTCGGTGAGTTTGGTGGTCAGTACGTTCCCGAGTCCTTGTACGACTGTCTCACCGAGCTTGAGACGGCCTTTGAGGATGCAGTCAACGATCCCGCGTTTTGGGAGGAATACAGATCATACTACCCGTACATGGGCCGACCAGGAAAAATGCATCTTGCGCCTCGTCTGTCAGAGTACGCTGGAGGTGCTAACATTTGGCTGAAGCGAGAGGATCTTAACCACACCGGTTCGCACAAGATCAACAATGCGCTTGGCCAGATTCTGTTGGCAAAGCGTCTTGGTAAGAACGAGGTCATTGCTGAGACTGGTGCTGGTCAGCACGGTGTTGCGACCGCAACTGTGGCTGCCAAGTTTGGCATGAAGTGCACTGTTTACATGGGTGCTGAAGACGTTCGTCGTCAAGCCCTCAACGTTTTCCGCATGAAGCTTCTTGGTGCGCAGGTCATTGCTGTCGAGGCTGGTACTCAGACGCTGCGTGATGCCGTCAACGAGGCTCTTCGCGCGTGGGTTACTCGTCTGAAAACGACTCACTACGTTCTTGGCTCGGCCATTGGCCCTCATCCCTTCCCGACCATTGTGCGTACTCTGCAGAGTGTTATCGGCAACGAGACCAAGCAGCAGATGTACGAGTACAAGAAAAAGCTTCCTGATGCGGTTGTCGCGTGTGTCGGAGGTGGCAGTAACAGTACCGGTATGTTCTACCCGTTTGCGGAAGACAAAAGCGTGATGATGCTTGGTGTCGAGGCAGGCGGTGATGGCATTGACACGCCACGCCATAGTGCCACGATTTCTGCTGGCTCGGTTGGTGTGCTCCACGGTGTCAAGACGTACATTCTCCAGAACAAAGACGGTCAGATCAATGACACGCACTCTGTTTCCGCGGGTCTCGATTACCCGGGTGTCGGTCCCGAACTTTCGTACTGGCAGGATAGTGGACGTGCGAAGTTTGTTGCTGCAACTGACGCCCAAGCGTTGTTGGGTTTCAAGCTTTTGAGTGAGCTTGAAGGTATTATTCCTGCTCTTGAGTCGGCTCACGCTGTGTATGGCGCGGTGGAGCTTGCCAAGACGATGGGCAAGGACAAGGATATTGTGATTTGTCTATCTGGACGTGGTGACAAGGATGTCGAGAGTGTCGCGGAGAACCTGCCGCGTCTGGGACCGCAGATCGGTTGGGACCTGCGGTTCTGATTGAGCTGACATGTAGTGAGGATCTGATTGAGCTGACCTGTAGTGTGGATCTTTTTTTTTTTTTGATGTATACATAGAATGTTGCAAAGCCGACTGCTTTCATTTTTTTGGCTATTGTTTTTGAAGGTTTTTAAAAGCATTTATGTACTTTGAACTACGCTTTTTTTTTGTCAAATTATGATGATCTTAGGCCTGCTATGTACTGTACTATAGATTACAAATCCCGTTTCGAGATTGAGGGCGCTACATAGTTGTGAGCAATCTAGTCTCGTCGACCAGTGCCGTTCTGTAAGGGTCGACCTCTGGAATCTACGAGCGACGCTTCGATCATATCGATGATCATGTTCTTAGCGCGCCTGATTTGGTCGGGCCGTCCGCTAACATTGCACACTCTCTCGGGACCTTCCTTGCCGTTCGTAATGAATTGCACGCGACCACCACTCTCTGTTTCGATTCGCTTGAGAGTCTCACCTCCACGTCCGATGATCAAACCCACAAACGGAGTCCGCACGACAAGCGACTCTGTCCGCGTGCCGCCTGGCGAAAAGTCCCGTCGTGGACTACACTCGCGTACGCGTTCGCCGTCGCGGAGCCGAGGAGGAGTCAATGAGCGGCGACGGCGACCACGATCACGACCGTCTCGATCTCGGAAATCTCGGTCGTCACGGTCCCTACGATCTCTGAAGCGACCCCGGTCGTCATCTTGGTCGTATGAATCTACTCATGCGTTAGTTTGGACCGGATTGGTTACTGTAGTAAGAGTTAAAGTGGCATACCTCTATCACGCTTGTTGTCAGACCGGCCGTAGTACTCGCCAATGGTCATGCTAGTGCGAACATTTGCTTGCCGTAGGCTCTGGAGGTCTAGGTAGCCAGTACTGTTAGGAGCCGGGACGACAATGCCGTTTGTTTGCGGGGCTTGGGCGGCCGATGAAGCTGCTGTGAGAGCAGCAAGAGCCGCGGCGGCGGAGGGATTACTCGCGAGGTTGGACAGTTGAAGCTGGGGGAAGGAGGCGGCAGCGAGCTGGGCTAGAGGATTTGGTTGCTGGGCAGTGGGTGCAGGAACAGCGGCAGCAGCGGGGGCATATTGGGCTAAGGCGGCGGGGTTAAGTTGGCCAAGACTCTGGAGAAGAAGTTGCTGGGCGGTGGTCGCGTCTGTGCGGGGTGCTTGCGGTTGTTGGTGTTGTTGGGCGACGGGCTGTGCGGGCTGTGCGGGCTGTTGTTGTTGCTGCTGGGCACGTTGGGCTGGAGAAGCGGTGTTAACATCTGATGCTGACGGTTTCCTAAAGCTGAAAGAAAGCACTTACTCAAAGCGGCCAAAAGGGACGCAACTGCTGCGTTGTCGGCCATGAATGGATTGCTGAAGGTATTGGTGACTGTGATTGAGATGGTGATGGGCTGGATTGGCTGATGGACGGAAATGAAGCAAGGGGCGTGATACAAAAAGCGGGCGTTTGAACTTTTTTCTTTTCTTTTGTGTCACACTTTGTTTAAGCTCGCGTTTGACGACGGAAGGAATCGGAATCGAGTCGGCTTTGGTTTTGATAAATGTTGTCGCGGGGATGGCGAAGAACGGGGATGTGTAGGTAGAGGAAGATTTGAATAGGATTGTGGCAACGAGAGTTGTGCTGAATCAAGCGTGTTTGCTTTTGCAGTACGTTTTCAGCGTGCTCCCATAAGGCAAATGTGGAGAAGAAAGGGGGTGATGTTGTATTGGTTGAGACGGTGGCGGAGTTGGTGAAGTGGATCGGAGAAGAAGTTTGGAGGAGTGGTTTCTGCGCGGAAAATCATCCGGTACAAATACCGCCGACTTACATCACTGCATCGACAGATCGCATGAGTATACAGGACGCAGCGACACACACACGCGATTCACACTATACATGCAACTATACGATATCGGACTTGAAGAGGATATACATGACTATAAGCGGTATTTGACGGCTATAGTATGTGAGCTCTTATTCATGTCACCACTCGCCAAAATGAAGTTTCTGTTTTTATTGCTTGGTACATCGCGACTTATGAGAATCGGTCACGCTAAGGATTTATCGAGTTGACCAGTCATAGATATCACGAATTTTACAGATGTTAACTAACTAGTATTGAGTAGACAGTGCGCAAATGCTATCAACGCTCTATGTCTTTTTCTTGGCCGCTCCAAACAGTTTGAGCTACTTATTTGAGCATGGTTGGCATTCATTAAAACGCCTTGTGAACATGAGGAGAATGACTTGCGCGTGACACGAATGGATGCGTACCGTTTAGATTTGCGATGACAGCATTTTGGTTCAATGCACAAGAATTTATAAAGAATTTTGAATATAATTTAGCATTGTTTAGTTTGTACAGCGCGGTTGAATGGTATCTAAGTGGCCGGCATGGTAAAGCGTGTGTGCGTGACGCATTTGACGCATCGTGTACATGCAAGCCAGCTTTTCGCTCCAAGCGGGCCATAAATGACGTAGCACGAACTAGTTTGAACTAAGCAGGCCAATATAGGTAAATATGTGGCCAAAATGGGCGGATCGTGTCTAGCTCATGGGAGTAAACAAAGAACCCGCCCATTTCAAAATCCCTGATATATATCCCCGCCATCGCCCACTTTCCTCTCTCCCTCCTTTTCTCCCGCTCCACGCGTACCACGCACAGCACAACAACACACTTACGACGCTGCCAACGCCCATCTTGGCAAAACATCAGCTAACTTTGATTTCTAGTCCTCCCATATATTTAACGTTGCTCCCCGAGCGGGATTCGGCTGACTGTGCTTTCTCTTGGTATGTATGGGTTTGTTGTATGTTGTTTGCTAACTGTTCCTTGTATTTGGTGTTGTATTTTCGGTTGTTTTGTTTGTTTTCTTTTTTGGTTTTTGGATTGGCGTTGGAGTTATCTGATCGCGGAGTGCTTAGGTAAGTCATCATCTCCTCTATTCCTGATCGTTAGTGGCACCATAAGTGTGTTGTTGATCTGCGCGCTGGCTGCATGCGACTCGATAAACAAGAGAGGTAAGTGAAGTTGTTTGCTAGAGAATTGACGGCGTAACATCCTATATGGTACTTTCTGTATATGTAAGAATATCGATCAATGTAATATAAGACTATATCTTCTATATTAAAAGCATCAAATTGTAAAGCACCATTCGTTCGTTTGACAATTTGTAGTCGTCGTTCGCATGGCTATGAATCTCGCGATCGCGATGTGGGCGGCGGACGCGGCGGACGCGTGTGGAAGCGGGTAGCTTACAGGTACGATTAGCTCGTGTTTACATATACAGCTGCGACGCGTCAACGCGTCGACGCACGCGGTACGGTCCATCAAGCAAGTATGTACTGTATAAGATTAATTTCGAAGTTATTTTATGATGATTATGGACTGTGGACGTTATAAGTAGTGAATACTCAGGTACTGCATACATAAGACAATTACAAACAAATCATTATTTCAACAACTTTACATACATACTGTCGAGAAAAGCAACAACCACAGAACGCGTTGTGAACAGGGACAGCGGCTTACGACTGAGAATCTCAATGTCTGGCATGATCGACCTACACGACAACCATGGTTTACGGCATAGAAGCGAGGACTTCAGATTACAGGTGGTCTGGAAGAGGTAGAACGGTATCCGCCGAAAGTGTTCAGGCGCTGTGTTTGAATAGGCCAGCCCGATCGTGATGGCAAGACTGATTCTATCAATGTATAGCCCGAACGACCAAGAAGAACAAATAAATCATCATTTCAGATGCCAATAATCATGACGAGCTATAGACTGTACTTGTAGATGCATGCGCCCAAATAACCAAACCCATTAAGCGGATCGTATCTAGCTCATGGGAGTAAACAAAGAGCCCGCCCACAACATATCTGGTATAAATCTCCGCCATCGCCCACTTTCCTCTCTCCCTCCTTTTCTCCCGCTCCACGCGTACCACGCACAGCACAACAACACACTTACGGCGCTACCAACGCCCATCGTGGCAGAGCATGAACTAACTCTGATATTTATAGTCCTCCCATATATTTAACGTTGCTCCCCCGAGTAGCGGCCCTCTTGTGAGTACCTCTCTTCTTTCGCGTCGCGTCGCGTCGCGTGTTCTCGCAACATTGGCTAACAAACAATGCAGCGGGGGAAACCTTCAAGGACGGGGATTTGACTGACTGTGCTTTCTCTTGGTATGTATTGGGGTTGTTGTATGTTGTTTGCTGACTGTTCCTTGTATTTGGTGTTGTACGTTGTCTTTTTTGGTGGGTTCCTTTTTTTTTTTGGATTTGTTTGTTTTTTTTTGGTTTTTGGATTGGCGTTGGAGTTATCTGATCGCGGAGTGCTTAGGTAAGTCATCATCTGCTCTCTTTCTTCTCGTTGGTGGCATCATAAGTGTGTTGTTGATCTGCGCGCTGGCTGCACGCGACACGGTGAACGCGCGTGGTAAGTGAAGTTGTTTGCTGGGGAATGACAACGTAACATTCTATATGGTACATTCTGCATATGTATGTAATAATATCAATGTAATATAAGACTATGGTTTTCACATTCAACATAATAAACTGTAGAGCAGCATTCGTATTTGTGACAAATCGTAGTCGTCGCTCGCATGGCAGTGAATCTCGCGATCGCGATGTGGGCGGAGGACGCGTATGGAGGTGTACATACAAGTACGATCAGCTCTTGTTTACATACAGCTGCGACGCGTCAACGCGTCGACGCACGGTACGTATTTACATGACAGTCTATCAAGCCTATAGCGACGCCTACTCGACTCCGAAGATCTGTCGTCGCTCATCGACGATGCTGCGTCGACGGTGCCGATCGAGGACTTCGGTTCTCGCGAGGCAACCTCGGGGTCCGGTGCAGTCGAGGACGCGCCCACTCCAAACTATCTCTCGGCTCAACGAGCGGAGGCCACACAGACAAACCACTCGGACCCGGTCTCCAGGCCACCGGCCGGTACTGCCGCTTCGGAGGCATACCGTTCCAGCGAAACCTCGATCGCTTCCACTTCAACTTCTTGTTGCGCCTCAAGGGGGAAGAGCTCCCCGAGCGAGTCCAAATCGCGTACCTCACGTACAACTTGGAAGGCGAAGCACAAAGCTTCATCATGGCCAACCGGGACCTGGTTTTCGGCCCCAAGGCCACTGTCGCGAAAATTTTTGCGGCACTGGACAAAGCCTTTCCTTTGACGGCGATCAATGAGGATAACCATCTCATGTTCTTCACGACCCACCAATATCAAGCGGAAACCCCCGCCAACTTCGCGATCAGGATGCGCAAACTTGCGTCCGCGGCGAAGATCCCGGACGCGTACAATCACGCGCTCTACGCGTTGCGCTACCGTTGCACCAACGCGGAATTGCGTGCAGCCCTGTTCGGCTCTTTCAGCTACTTTGCCACTCGACCTCACAGTTTCGCTCTGCTACAACTCACCATGACAGATTACACCAGCGGTTTCATTGACGTATCGAGACTACGACACGAATGCACAAAGATTCTGGCGCGACGTCACGTATGACCGGCCATAAGAGTACATTGATTAATTACGTTGCCTACAAAACTCCACAAATTATTGAATATGCGGGACAAGCCAAAGGTCAAACACTTGGTGAAGGCTCAGTTACCCTACGTCTTAAACTGCCAAATGAAAAGAAACACACATTGTGTCAGTCAGGACTGGGTGGATTAAGTCTGATTCGTGCACGTGATCGTTTTATTGCTTATCTATATATGTTATATGCTGTTATCGTTTTGTATTTATTCTATTCAAAAAAAGATCTGTACTCATAAAACACCATCTATTCTACACAATGAGAGATAAGTGAAGTTGTTTGCGAGGGAATGACGGCGGAACATCCTATAAAGTACCTTCTGCATATGTAATAATATCGATCAATGTAGAATATAAGAATATAGCTTACACATTAAACATAATAAGCTGCAGAACATCATTCGTCCGCTTGACAGATTGTAGTCGTCGCTCGCATGGCAATGAAGCCCACGATCACGATGTGGGCGGTGGACGCGCGTGAAGGCGTACACTTACGAGTACGAATAGCTTGTGTTTACATCTAGCTTGCGACGCGTCAACGCGTCGACGCGCCTAGTATATACAGGCCATCAAGAAAGTATACAACTACATACATCGCTACAATTTCCAAGTTATGTGTTTGATAATATAGTGGACTTCAGTATATAGTAGAACCCAGTATTTACGTGCGATTATGTTCTCTGGAAGAAACAGAGCGGTGTTCGCCGTAAGTGTCCAGGCGGTGTGTTCGAACAGAGCTGTCCAGTCGCGATGACGAAGCTGAATCTATAGCTCGAATGACCACGAAGAACAAATAAATCATCATCATTTTGGATGCAGAGAGCATGAAGTGCTATAAGCTGTATACTGTAAATCCACGCTTGACTCACCAACTCCACCAGGCGGATCGTGTCTAGCTCATGGGAGTAAACAAATGGCCCGCCCGTTTCAAAATCCGTGGTATAAATCCTCGCCATCGCCCACTTTCTTCTCTCCCTCCTTTTCTCCTCTCCACGCGTATCACGCGCACAACAGCAGCATACTTACAGCACCGCCAGCATCCATCGTGGCAGGACATCAACTAACTTTGATATTTATAGTCCTCCCATATATTTAACGTTGCTCCCCCGAGTAGCGGTCCTCTTGTGAGTACCTCTCTTCTTTTGCGTCGCGTCGCGTGTTGTCGCAACATCGGCTAACAAACACCGCAGCGGAGGAATCCTTCAAGGACGGGGATTTGACTGACTGTGCTTTTCTTTTGGTATGTATTGGGGTTGTTGTATGTTTGCTGACTTGTTCGTTGTATGTTTGCTGACTTGTTCGTTGTATTTGGTGCTGTACGTTGTGTTTTTTGGTGGCGTTGGCGTTGTTTGACTGCGGAGTGCTTAGGTATGTCACCCCTTTCTCCTCTCTTCTTTTCTCGCTGCCGGTGCTGTAAATGTGTTGCTGTCTGCGCATCGATCGCAGACAATTTGGTGACCCTGGAGGTAAGTGGTTAGGTAGGTCTCTCTGCCATTGCTATGATCTAACACGCGACATCACGTCGCGTTCCTGTACATTAAACCTATATATATGATCACACAATTTGTAAAATACATAATGAACCTGTTTGAATCATAAACTAGATAGTTACAGCAGGCTGAGCTGGTACCGTACAGTAGTCTCCACGATATCGCGTATTGAGGAAACAGCGATGCTCATACCTTTGACACAAGACCCACTAATTTGCACTTAAGCCGTACAGTGCTGACAGATACCAATCCCTCTGCGGAATCTCCCAAGAGGATTTTTCGGCGCGTCAAGATTATTTGACGCGTGCAGGCGTCGAACATTGGCAGACGTGAAAGCGCCCCGGACGCGGTTTAAGATATCCCACTTCTTCAATAGTCTTCCCCTCTAGACCGCCGACGACGAGGGTGTAAGAGCACGGGGTTCATTTTGCACATTGTACATACTCGAATTGCTGCGATACTCTGAATGACCGCTTACATATCTTCGGCACTCAACACACTTAACCCGGTAAGTGTCTACAGAATACTCGACGCACCTGGTCCAATTGCCACAGACTGACAACCACGCAACAGAGCTCGTAAGGATGAGTTCAATACTATACGGTCCATGCCGGCATCGCGTCGCGCATGTACGTGCAACGACGACGGCAAGATCTGCAAGACATTATGTGCTCCGAACGCACTCGCCACACCCATCGCCTAGTCTTGTCATTGCTGCTCTACAAAGATCCGCCTTCTCGACGTCTCGACAGGCGCGCGACTCCACTACGGAAAACACAGACGAAAACAGCAACAATGATGATTCCTCAGCAGATAAACCGCGACACAAAATATTTCCTATCACTCGAACCGCACCACCCGGCGACAGCAAGATACGACGACGTCCGCTCTCAGGCCTTAGTAAGCGCAAGGACCGCAAATCCCGCTCGCGCGATGAGGAAGAGTCTGATGACGACGACGAGTCCAACAGAATAATTGTACTGGGGGGAGTCAAGTTTGACGCGAAGAATCTTGACATGCTGTCCGCCATGAAGCAGAATGAACAGAAGACGATGCTCCAAACCCGGCCGGAAGTGAAGGAACAGTTCCTGAAAAACAATGTGTTTTTGACTGACGATCTGCTCGAAGATGCCAACAGTCTTGCAATTCGTGACGTGTATGAGCTGGTCATTTCCGAGTCTGAGGAACGGCAAAAGGAGGTTCTTAGTGAATCGAAGTACACTCTGGATCGGCGGTTATGGGACAATATCCTCGTCCAAGCTTCAGCTGGAATTACTCTGCCACGAGATCATGCATACACTCAGTCTCCATGGCTCAACCGATACGAGCTGGTTTTATCAGCGACAAAGGGACAGTCAATGGCGTTCCTGGATACTATTGTACATAAAATCGCAGTGGAGGTCAATGCAGATATCGTGCGTATCGATGATTTAGATCTGGAGTATCTCGTCGGCGGCGACGCTGAGTCTGAAGGTATGATGACCGCGCATACCGTTTTAGTATTGATAAATCTGACTAATTCGCATAGATAAAAACTTTTTGATGCCCGAATCGTTGCAGTACAAGTTTCGCTACGTTAACAGCATATTTGACTTTGACGACGCAAAAGGAGATCGCGCAAACGCACAAACCCGGAAATCGCAGGAAACGAGCGATCAAGACGATGCAGAAGAAGCCCTCGAGGAACTGATCGAGCAGCATTCTGAAGACGAGAAGTCATCATCCGGCAAATCTTCCGAGCACGATTACATGCAGTCTCTTGTTCAAGGAATGCTTCAAACTGCGTCCGAAAAGCGTGTCCAGCGCTATCCGATCAGTGAGCAGCCCGAAGCCTCGAAACCACTCATCATTCATGTCAGAGATTACATGGCGATTGCTGATACAGCGCTTGGTGAAGCGTTTTTTGACGAGCTCGAGAATCAGATTATGGTACTAAGGGCAATGGGTGTCCAGGTGCTGCTGATAGGTACTGCACCTGACACGGCGCCCACGGTCAAAAGCATGGTCACATCCGCGTCTGAAGGTTCGTCCAACTCCGCTCTCTACGAAAACGAACAGAATGCGGCAACGGAGTACCTGGAATTCCTCAAGGACTCAATCGACTCTATTCTTTCCGGTCCTCGTCTGATCAAGCAACGCATTCCTCTTTCAAAGGTCGCATACAACACCACCGCAGCGTCGGAGAATATTGTTGAGATTCGCAAGATCAATGCTAGCTACCTTGACATGCTTCTCTCTCGCACATTGGATCTGCCACAGGTTACACACGAAGGGGCCAGGTTTCCTACTGTCCTGGATTTTCCAGAAAATTGGTACCTGGCGTCGGACACCGAAGCCAACTCATCTGGCCTGCGGTTCTTTTCCAGTGGTGTCGTTCCTCCGTTGCTGATGTTTAAAGTAGTGACTACGCTCAAGGGTCTGATGGTTCGCGAGAAGGCAACAACAGTAGATATGGGATTGCTTGAACGCGCGCTCTTATACTTGATTGACTCGCGTGATTTTGACCAGTCTATGCGGAAGAACAAAGAGCTTTTCGATATTGCCGGAGAAGACATTGCATCTCGCAACTTTTACATCAGCACTCACGACTTCCTGCAGCCCGCAATTGTGCGTGAACACTCCCAAAACTCAGATCCGGCTGCAACTGAGTTCTCGCAGACTACATCATCCACGGAGTTTGCGAGCGGATCCGCTGCGTTTGCGGCACACACTGCGCCTTCCGAGTCATTAAACAAGCATATTGAGGCACGGAAGAAACAGCTTGCGAACAGAAAAGCGTTTGTCGCTTCACTAAGCAAGCGTGAAAAGACGCTTTTCAGACTATTTGTCGAGCCGGAGGATATCAACGTCACGTTTGACAACGTCGTGTCGCCGAAGGAAACTGTTGACGCGCTCAACGACACTGTCACGCTTGCGCTGACGATGCCGTATGAGTTTAGCTATGGTGTGCTTGAGAATAATCATACGTCGGGAGTGCTTCTGTATGGTCCACCGGGAACAGGAAAAACGCTGCTTGTTAAGGCTCTTGCCAAAGCAGGACATACAAGCGTACTTGAGGTGCGACCGGGTGACATTCTCGAGAAATACGTGGGTGAGGCTGAGAAGAACGTGCAAGCGGTGTTTTCACTTGCGCGAAAACTCAGTCCGTGCATCATCTTCCTTGATGAAGTTGACGCATTGCTCGCCAACCGATCCAACAGCTTTTCCAGCTCAGTCCGTGCCCGTGACACAATTAACCAGTTTATGGTGGAATGGGACGGTTTGAAAAGCGAGAACATCCTGCTCATCGGTGCGACCAACCGGCCTTTTGATCTCGACGACGCGGTCCTACGACGGTTCCCCCGCCGCATTCTTGTGGATTTGCCTAACGAGAAAAATAGAGAAGATATTTTCAGAGTACATCTTAAAGACGAGCAGCTCGACGACACAGTAACTGTCGAGAAACTTGCCAAGGCAACCGAGCTGTACTCCGGTTCGGATATCAAAAACGTATGCGTCGCTGCCGCGTTACAGGCGGTCAAGGAAATTAAGCTTCAACTTGAGTCTGGCGAAAGCTTGGGCGTTGAGGCCACCGAGTCGTCGACTGAAGAAGCAGAGCATGTAGAGCATGCAGAGCAGCAAGAACCCACGACGCCCGCGCCACAGAAGCGTCGTGTGCTTTCCTGGCGACACTTTGAACACGCCATGAAGCAGTCTGGCTCTTCGCTTAGCGACGAAATGAGCTCGATTAACATGATTCGCGATTGGGATAAGGAGTATGGACAGAATGGACAGCGCAAGGCATCAAAGGGATGGGGATTCTCCAAGGCACCTGCCGAGTCGAATATTGCTGTCCGTGTGTGATAAATAAGAAGAAGAAGAACGGACTTTTGTACAAAATACAACGCGTTTAGTTAGACTGTGTTTATAGTTGCATTTCCAAACAAAAAAAGATCTTGTACATAGCTTTTATATTATATAGTTCTATCATCATACATGCAAGCGCAGTGTTCTCCTCAAAATTTATATACATCTTAAAAACAGTGAAGTTTTTTTAAAACACGATGTCAGATTCGCCAACAACCGAGTTCTTGCCAATGTTACCCAACGGACGCTCTTTCTTGGACAGCACCTTCTGCGCGACATCAAGAAGCGCGTAGTCGGTGTGCACACGACCAATGATCGTCACACCGAAAGGCATACCGTCTTCACGGAATCCCGCTGGCACGGCAAGCGCGGCAAAGTCAGAGTAGTTGACAAAGTTGGTGTAAATACCTTGCTTCGAGTTCCGCTTGATTGGGTCGGCTTCAATCGACTTGATGGTGGGCGACAGCGGCGCAGTCGGCACGAGGAAACCATCAAAGTCGGCAAAGTCAGTCATAATCTTGCGCACGAGATCTTTGCGCAGATGCTCCCAGTCAAACACATCGGCAGCGTTGAACTTGCGAGAACCCTCAATCAGGAAACGAACGTGGGGATCCATGGCGTCGGGGTTCGACTCGATAAGCTTGCGAACGACAGTGTAACGCTCAGCAATCCACGGGCCATCATACAAACAAGCACCAAGCTTGTACATGGTCTCAAAGGAGACTGGAACAAGCTCAACGCCGGCAGCACGGTACTCCTCGAGGGCCTTCTCCCAGAGAGGGGCGTTCTGGGTATCGTCAAACCACTCGGGGACATCAGGAATCGCCAAACGAGGCTTGTCACCAAAAGAAGGAAGCATCGGGCTGGCAATAGGACGCGAGTATGAGTCGACAGGGTCGTACTGGGCGCAAATATCGAAGATGAGCTTGGCGTCAGGAAGAGTAAGAGCAAAGCACGAAACACAGTCGAGGTCGCGGCAGGCGGGGACAACACCGGTAGCGGAAAATGCACCACGACTGGGCTTTAGACCAATGAGATTGTTGTGCATGGCGGGCACACGACCGGAACCAGCGGTGTCAGTGCCGAGAGAGAAAGGAACGAATCCGCGGGAGGCAACGTTGGCGGAGCCAGAAGACGAACCACCAGAGCAGTAGTCCTTGTTGACGGCGGAAGGAACGGCGCCGTACGGGGAGCGAGTACCAACAAGTCCGGTCGCAAACTGATCCATGTTGGTTTTGCAAATTGGAATGGAGCCAGCAGCCTTCAAGACTTTGATGATAGTCGCGTCCTCCGTGGGTTCGTAAGCGAAGGCAGGGCAGGCGACGGTGGTAGGCATGCCGGCAACGTCCATGTTGTCCTTGGGCGCAAAAGGAAGACCATACAAAGGAAGCTCCTTTGCATTGGGAAGAGCCTGAAGGTCAGCCCAGAACTTCTTGATCAGGTCCTCCGAGGCAATTGTGATGAAGGCAGTATCATCCTTGGGGAGGGCGGCGACATGAGCAAGGACCCGAGCAAGACCTTCTTCAGAGGAGGATGCTCGCTGAGCGGCAAGCCACTGAGAAATATCCCAGCCAGTAGTTTCGACAGACATTGTGACAGTTACAAAGAAAAGAAGCAGACGAACGTGCAGCAGAAGAAAGCCGGAAAGTACAGTTGACTCTTCAGTTAGGGATGAAATTTAAGCGATAACTGCGCAGACACCATTTAAGCAACAAAGCCGGTTCGAGCCGCAGCAAAGACGTTGCAGCAAAGTTCAAGCGCTCGAGTGGCGAGAATCTCCGCGCAGGCCAAAGCGCCGCAGCAAACGCGGCATTTACTGGAGAAACTTTATATGCGTTCGCAAAGCCAGCCCGTTTTGGGCTGCTTTTGCAGAACGTAAATAGAGAGACCGAGCTGTAACAGGCCTCAGAAGCTTCAGTAGCTTCGATGCATCTCGAGTATGTACTTACACGTATATCAAGACTTCAGAAGCATGAAAATAGTATCTAGAGTGCACAGTTTGCTCAGAGCGAAAAAATGCTTCTGTGAATGCGACCAGAAACTGGCGATAGTACTTTGCAAGGATGTCAGGCTGGAAGCAGCAGGAAGAACAGCGCGAAAAGTAACATCACGTCATCATATATACTTAATTGCTGTAGGGGTTGAAGTTGCCTCACCCCAAAATAAACTGAACTGACTTCATAAGATCATTTGAAATATGACACGAAGTGTTTGTTGGTTTCGATGTGGTTAGTCAGTTAGTACAAGGTGATCGGTAGTTAGCCGACACAGCAAGCAAATACACCTGTTACCAGCGCAGATATAACACTGCTATCTGTAATGCCCTCTAGATAAAGTAAACAAATATTTTCAAACAAACACTCAACTAGTTGAGCAAAACTGCGGAAAAGAACACGGCGCGACGTGCGAGACTCGATCGAGCGGGAGACGCGCAGTGCTCGACAGACTGCTCGATAGGGAGGTGCGGCTCAGGGTGCTCCTGACCCGCAAGGTTCCCTCATCCTGTCCGCCCCATGTCCAGCAAAGCCCTGCGAATAGCCACGGCCGACCCCGATCCAGGGCCCGTGTCAGGGCCCAAAGCCGACGCTGTCGCGTTAAACGAGCAATAAAAACTCCACGCAAATGCATCGTAGAAGACGTAAGCTTTTTTTCCTCAGAGAAAAAAACACCAGAGGAGGACTGCCTCGACGTTTCCCGTGCAGCATAAGTCGGCGTCGAAATCGCTGGGAGTTTTCTTTGCTCTCTCGCCCCCTCACCTCTCATATCCATATATTGCTGACCGAGCCGCCGCCGTAACTCTTTTTCTTGCTCTCACGTCGTGTTCAGTGGATTGTAGTGATATGAAGCTTTCTCTTCTCACCGCTTGACGCTTGTTTCCTGCTTGCTTCCATCTACCTACTGCTGATTTACGCTCGCAACCTCCACCAGCATCTGGCGACCCGCGATGTGCAACGGCGTGCCAACAGTGTGCTCTCCTGCATGCTCATTTCCTGCCCGCTCCCAGGCGGACGCCTGTGACGAATGCTGCTGCTGCTACGGCCAGGCTCCATGCTCAGAAGGTGAAAACTGCTTTTATCGCAAGCAAGCTGCCCGAGACGCGGCGCATCACCATCCTTTGCCGCAGCAGGCTGCGCCGTCGATGACGGCGGCTCCGGTACATTCGGTTCCTCACCTCGGCCCAGAAGCTCATTTTGATGCAGCTTGTTCAGAAGCAGCCTGTGACTTGAATGATCTTTGTGAAGTACCAGACTGTATCGACTTTGACGCTTTGTGCGAGTGTCTTGATTGCTTCTCTGATGGCGAGTGCCAAGACGAGTGCAACGATCCTCATACCTTCTGCAATAGCCCTTACGAGCCATGCAATAGTGCCCACAGCTCTCCTTGCAGCAGTCCACATGAGTGTAACGATACCAGCGGAGCTTCTCATACTCATGACTATTTTGACTGCGATGGAGGCTCGGCCTGCCATTATGCATCTTCAGGAACCTGCAGTTCGTCTTCGTCAGACTGTACTCCAAGTCCTGTTCAGACTCCAACTACTCGCCGTCCTACTTCTGAGTGCATGGTTGTTCATGATCGTGGCTGCTCTTCAAATCCTGAACCGCATGTGCACATTCAAAACATCAGCGATTGTGGATGGGGCGCTGAGTGTCAATTTGAGTTCACATCGCCTGCGAAACTCGACGAAGAGCTGAAAAAATCTCATGTTGAATTTTTACACAGACCTACAACACAGCAGGCATTATCTGTTTCAGAGCAAGCTACTTCGCTGCAGCACCAGCATCAGCACCACTCGCATATTATGCTTCCACAACAGAACGATCAGCAATTACCGGTTCAGCCAGTACAGCAACCACAGGGCCAGTTCCTCTGCCAGTGGGAGTCGTGCGGAGTTTTGGCTGATCAGTTTGCTTCACTTCTTGATCATGTCAGAGCTAATCATCTTGCACCGGCAGTGCCTGACTGGCAAGCTCATAGCCATGACAGTCAGGTGAAGCAACTTAACATCGAACCTATGGCATGCCACTGGAATGACTGTTCTGACTCTGCAATAAATCAGTCCATTTTTGAGTCACATATCTTGTCTCACATCAACAGTATTGCTCCATTGTCAGTAACTCAAAACTGGACCCCTGCGACCTCAGACGCAGTTGCTACACATCAGCTCATTCGACAGCCACTGCAAACCCCACAGGAGGTTGTACCGACAGCAGTAATTCAAGAAGCTACGCCAAAAGCTTCTGCAGATACTGCGAAACCGCCAAATCACGCTGATCGTTTCAAAATGCACCATCACATCGTGCCGCTCCACTTACATGGCCATCCTCATATACATACCCACGAGGGTATACATCCGATACATGGTTCGCATCATCCGCCAAATCATTCTCCACACCATCATCATCATCACGCGGTTGGGAAAAGTGAGCGCGGTAAGAATGGACATCATGAAGACGTTAAGGAGCACAAATGTCTCTGGATGATCGATGGTCGCCCGTGTGACGCCGTTCTTTCTTCATCATCGGAACTTTCAGACCATATTATCAATGAGCATGTTGGATCTCGTAAACAGCAATACACATGTTTATGGCAGGGCTGTGATCGGAATGAGCGTCCGTTTCAACAGCGTCAAAAGATCATACGCCATCTACAGGTGCACACTCAGAACAAGCCTTTTGAGTGTAAGGTTTGCGGTCGAAGGTTTGCGGAGCAGCTTGTTTTGACTCAGCATATGAGAGTGCATTCTGGTGAGCGCCCGTTTGAATGCAAAATTTGTGGAAAGCGATTTGCCGTCAGCACTGCGCTTTCAGTGCATACTCGTACACATACTGGTGAACGACCTCTCAAATGCAAGTTTCCTGGATGCAACAAGACATTCTCCGAGTCTTCAAATTTGACAAAACATATGCGGATACACAGTGGTGAGCGGAACTTCAAATGCGCATTTCCGGGGTGTGGAAAAGAATTTGTGCGAAATGATCAGCTTGTGCGACACATGAAGATACATGATAATGTAACGGGGCAGAAAGGCGCAGGGACAAAACAGTATACGAAATTTGTGCAACTGCCGACGGAGGTTAAAATTGAGTGATATGATAATAGGCATTTGTTTTATATGGCTGGATTAGGTCATGGACTGTTGTGTTAAATATTGTGCAGGAAAAATGGCGAATAAATATAGATAACTACATATTGATATTGATTGTTGCTTGCGTCTGTAGCGCAGTCATAGTAAGAGTAACGGGTTTGCCAGTTTGCAACAAACTGAACGACATAGATTATGGCTACTTGCACCAATTTTTCACAATTTCAACTCGAGACGCGACTTGACGCGTCTTTTCGCGGCGTTTTGTGTTCTACGTAATCTCATGGTTTCACAGTTAAACGGGTCGCAGTATCGGTATTACACCCTGTACCGTACTTCCATTTGTATTAATTATTTGATTTTAGCAGCTCATTTGGTTCTTGTGTAGTATAATATGATCCATTTGAGAATGACGGTTGTACAGCTCATATACAAGTATAGTGGCGAAATTCGGGTGCTCGTTGTTCATCGCGCGCGACAACGCATGGAGTCGTGCGGCTGAAAAATACAAACACCTCCGAATTACAGGTTTATTTACATCTTCGCGTTTGTCTCCTAGGCAACGCTGTTGTGTCTTACGACCCGGCGCGGCTCTTCGCGAATTTCACAATTTGTTCATTGCTTGCGAGGTGTTCTGCTATATTTGAATAGGCTCAACACTGACATCCGTGTGTTAAGCGCAAGTGGCATCAAGTTTGCTAAACTTGCAAAATTGCAAAGGCAAGCTCGAGCATGCCCGAGGGATCAGCTAGGAGTGCATACAACTCAGGGCAAACACACGCGTCAATAATCAACACAGACGCGACCACACATCCAACGACGCGCGTGCAACATCAGGCTGCGCTATACGAGAACACGTTATTGAAGCAATTGCAAAAGACCAACTCGAAAGCAGCCGGGAAAAATAATCGACGTGTTAACATTGTGGAGCCTATCGATCTAGCCACTCCACGCGCTTCCGGTTTACGTGACGTGACAAGCCACTTCAACAACACAAACAAGAACATTAGTGGTGCAATGAGCTCAACCGTGACGGAGAGAGGAAAGCGCGAGTTTACACCGCTTTTGCGCAGTGCAGTTCGCAATCGGACTGGTACGGCGAACCGCGGTGCTGATGGTGCGGATGTACCGCGACAACCAGATTTTACGGCAAAGAGTCCAGGGCTGCCGAACAGTGACCTTACGAACGACGGATATTCAACTATGAGCATGGAAGATGTTACGAGGACAAGCGCCCCTTTTGTTGGTGCTCCATCGCCGGCTGGGACGCCTATCGCGCAGTGGAATAATGAACAGGGAGGAGAAAACGGATTGACACTACGGGATCAGGAAAAGGTAGGTTCTTCACATTACATGGAAGGAATTGTGCTAAATGCTTAAAAAAAGAAAATTAGCGAGTTGACAAAGGAGAACTTTGCTCTGAAGATGCAGATTTTCTATATGTCACAGCAGCTACGGGAAATGTCATCGGATGAAGTTGCCAATACCATGCAAAAGGTATAACTGTCATTCGGCTTATCGATGTCGCTGATGCTAACTTTGGACAGAATGCCACGCTTACAGCAGAACTTGTCATAGTGAAAAGAGAAATGGGAAAAATGGAGAAACTGCTTGCGGACGCAGAGAAACAAATTGAACAACTCACCGAACTTAGCAACGAACTAAGCAAAAACGGCAAGGCTTCTACAGAGGATGAGAAGGTGAATTATGAAGAACAGCAAGACAATGATCAGGTCAGCTCCCCTGAGGCACAAAACGAACTGGAGATTTTGCGAAAGCAGGTCATGGAGTATCGTCAACAGTTTGAAGAAGCCGCCGGAGACGACAATCCGGACAGTCTTCCAAAAGTGCAAGAGCTTCTAGCAGCCGTGAGCGACTGTGAAGACCAGATCGAGCAGCTTAAGCAAGAGCGACTGGATCTGGAGAAAGAAATTGATACAAAAGAGAGAGAGGCTGATAATCTTCAAGAGAGGTTGGATGCTCAAGAGCAAGAGATTCAGGAGCTCCGAGAAAAGGCAGAAGCTGCTAAGATTGACAAGACTTTGGACGATACCGAGGTGGAAGTGCTCAAAAGTGAGATTGAATCGCTGAAAACAGATCTTGAGCAAACGAAGAGCGAATCCCTAAAGTTTAAGAAACTCTTAGATAAGAAGTCGCAAGAACTTGAAGAGCTTCTTCTCACCGCGCCTTCGTCAAGTCCCGGAAGCGACTCAGATCTTCAAGAGGCCAAAGCTCGTATCAAAACTCTTGAGAAGGAGCTCCATGATGCCAGATCAAAGCTTGTTGAGGCAGACAGTATGAAAGCCAGCAATAACAGTGTCAAGCGTTCGCGTGAATTCGAATCGCTCATGGAGTCCATTGAGGAGAAGGATCGCGATATTGAACGACTTCAGGAGCAAGTCAGAAATTTTGAGCTTCAAGGTATAGAGAGTGGTAAAGCTGATATCGTTGATGAGCTTCAAAAGAGTTTGAAAAGCGAATCAACAAAACGGTCGGCGGCACAGAAAAAAGTTGTGGAGTATGCGTCTCGTATCAATGAGCTTTCAAAACAGCTCCGGCAAAAACGTGCGGATGGCGCTAGTAGTGCGACTATAGAAGACGCTGGTAGTCGACAGGAGCAAAATCTTCGATCTCAACTTTCTGCCACCGAGGCACGTGAGAAGCAGCTTATTCAAACGATGAAACAACTCAAAACTGAACACGAAAATGCGCTATCGTCGTTGAGGCATATGAAGCAGGAGTACGACATTTCTAAGAGTGCTATGAAGCGACGGATTGCTTCACTGACAGAGCAGCTTGAGCAACGACCACCAGCAAGCAGAGATTTTGCAAGCAGTGGTCGCGAAAACGAGGATCCCAGAAGAGCTCTCAGCGTCGATAATGACAAGCTGGCTTCGTTGATGGAGCAGCACAAGGCTGAACTTGCTGGATTGGCGATTCATATCAGATACTTGCATGCCAAGGCAGCCAGATACGAAGCCCACCTTCGGGATTCTGCTTTCATCAAACGATTTTTCCTTATGCAGATTACCTGTTATGAGACTTGGTATGTTCATGTTACACATGTATGGTTACAAAACTAACAATACAGCAACAAAATCAACTTGCGGATGATTGAAGAAATGGGCATTTATCCAAAACGTCGGGTAGGAGGTCGTCAACGACCTACACTGAAAGTCGTTGCCACCGCACTGATTGCTGGCATACGTCTACGCAAGTTTGCACGCGACTGGGCTGTACAACGTGAGCAAAAACATAAACTTCTCGAGTTACGGCATAGTCATTGAGTTGTGTTGTCAATCTAATTGTTTATTGAAAGCTTGGTTCTCGGAGTGTTTAGTGTCTTTATGTACTGGTTTTGTCCTTGGTTCTGTATTCATGTACGAGTAGATGGTTGTGCGTATGTCATTAACAACTGTATTATATGGAAGTCATAGTTTTCTCTCTTGATCGGGCGGTAGTCATTTAATACAGAGAACTCTTTATCGGTATCTCATACTACACATGATCGTAACGTGACTAAAAGTACAATATTTGGCTGCTATATACAAACGCTGTAATTACTCGGCGTCTTTCTCATAGTTCGTAGCAACAGCAGACTCAAAAATCTGTTGAAGGTTGAACCGTTTCAGCTTTTCAAAGTCTTCCACGACGCTCATTCCTACAATGTGCTGCGTGACATCGTTAGCATTTGTGCAATAAAATATGAAGATAACGCACCTTAAAGCACTCAACAAGAATCAATTTGTCGTAATTCTTCAAATCAACTTTATGACCAGGGCCTACGGTCTCGGCCACTTTCTGAATAATATCATCGCGCGAAAGCGTAGTATGATTTCTTGAACTTGGCCGAATCGCAAACTAAATCTGGTCAGCAGTGCTTCAACAATAAGCTCTTGAAAAGCATACCTTAACGGAAGCCTGTCCCTCGACATGAAAATGTGGTGCAAGCACCTTTTTAGCCAGCTCTTTCAAACCTTCTTCAGTCGCTTGTGCTGTCATGGTGATTGGCGACAGGCGCTGGGTATGCCGAGTAGATTTTAAGCCAGATGCTAGACTATCTGAGCATATTTTGTGAACAAATGAAACCGGATCGACTGGCTTTTTAGTTCTGAAAAAAAGGACTAAAAATGATATCAGAAAAGTACGCTGGGCATCGGTTGATAAAGCGTACCGCATTCACAGTCAACATTCACAGGCACAAAAAGCGACTTTGACTGCGCTTTGTTCAAAGACTCAACCTCTTTACTAATTGAAGCTTCCAAGTCAAGCTCGTCTTCATCGTCGGACTTCTCAGCGTTCTCAAGGTCGTACATCTTCTCAGCTTCCTGTAGTCGTCAACATCCAGCTCTTCGTAGAGAGCAAGATCACAACGTACCTCATTGAAGAGGGAAAGCAGCTCTTGAGTACATTGCTTTTCGTGATTCCGATTACATGTCACGAAAATTCCCCGGGTACCTGGGTGAATTGTAGTGCCGGCTGTTCTGTAGTACTGTAATCGTCTGTCAATACTTTTCTTGTGCCGTTGATTCAGTTGCGCGTTTGACGGACCATAGCCTTTTTAGACCGCTTCTGTCCAGCATCTCCACCGCCACCTCCACCACCACCACCACCGCCCCCATTCTTACGCTTATTATTCCCAGCCATGTTGATTGGAGTAAAGCTGTGGTGTAATGCGATTCAAGACGCAATCGAACTCGAACATCCGGGGAGAATACTCTTGACGCCGCACTATATAGACAAAGTGGAAGGGCGGCGTAAGAAATGAAACTGACTTGTGCGGATGAAAGTGGAGAATCAAGAACCGTATATGTTGCATAGTATAGTTACATGACGCTCTAATATTATGTACATTTGTGATCTTATATTACATCATACCATTACATATAATGAAGATATTATCCAAGGTGTTACGCTGTCAGTCTAGCAAACAGCTTCACTTTACCTCGCTTGTTCACCGAGTCGCATGCAGCCAGCGCGCAGATCAGCAACACACTTATGATGCCACCAACGAGAAGAAAGAGAGGGGATGATGACTTACCTAAGCACTCCGCGATCAGATAACTCCAACGCCAATCCAAAAACCGAGAAACAAACAAACAACAAATCCAAAAAAAAAAAAAAAAACACAAAGAAACCGAAAGTACAACACCAAATACAAAGAACAGTCAGCAAACAACATACAACAACCCCAATACATACCAAGAGAAAGCACAGTCAGCCGAATCCCCGTCCTTGAAGGTTTCCCCCGCTGCGGTGTTTGTTAGCCGATGTGGCGAGAACACGCGACGCGACGCAAAAGAAGAGAGGTACTCACAAGAGGACCGCTACTCGGGGGAGCAGCGCTAAATATATGGGAGGACTATAAATATCAAAGTTAGCTGATGTTTTGCCACGATGGGCGTTGGTAGCGTCGGAAGTGTGTTGTTGTGCTGTGCGTGGTACGCGTGGAGCGGGAGAAAAGGAGGGAGAGAGGAAAGTGGACGATGGCGGAGATTTATACCAGGGATTTTGAAATGGGCGGGCTCTTTGTTTACTCCCATGAGCTAGACACGATCCGCTTAGTGGGCTTGGTTATTTAAGCGCGCCTCTACAAGTAAAGTCTATAGCTCGTCATGATTATTGGCATCTGAAATGATGATTTATTTGTTCTTCTTGGTCGTTCGGGCTATACATTGATAGAATCAGCTTTGCCATCACGATCGGGCTGGCCTATTCAAACACAGCGCCTGAACACTTTCGGCGGATACCGTTCTACCTCTTCCAGACCACCTGTAATCTGAAGTCCTCGATTCTATGCCGTAAACCATGGTTGTCGTGTAGGTCGATCATGCCAGACATTGAAATTCTTAGTCGTAAGCCGCTGTCCCAGTTCATAACGCGTTCTGTGGTGGTTGCTTTTCTCGACAGTATGTATGTAAAGTTGTTGAAATAATGATCTCTTTGTAATTGTATTATGCATGCAGTATCTGAGTATTTCACTACTTATAACGTCCACAGTCCATAATCATCATAAAATAACTTCGAGATTAATCTTATACAGTACATGCTTGATGGACCGTACCGCGCGCGTCGACGCGTTAATTGACGCGTCGCAGCTGTATATGTAAACACGAGCTGATCGTACCTGTAAGTTACCCGCTTCCACGCGCGTCCGTCGCGTCCGCCGCCCACATCGCGATCGCGAGATTCATAGCCATGCGAACGACGACTAAAAATTGTCAAACGAACGAATGGTGCTTTACAATTTGATGTTTTTAATATAGAAGATATAGTCTTATATTACATTGATTGATATTATTACATATACAGAAAGTATCATATAGGATGTTACGCCGTTAATTCTCTAGCACCCAACTTCACTTACCTCGCTTGTTAACCGAGTCGCATGCAGCCAGCGCGCAGATCAACAACACATTTATGATGCCACCAACGATAAGAAAGAGAGGGGATGATGACTTACCTAAGCACTCCGCGATCAGATAACTCCAACGCCAATCCAAAATCCAGAAAAACAAACAAACAACAAATCCAAAAAAAAAAAAAACAAAGAAACCGAAAATACAACACCAAATACAAAGAACAATCAGCAAACAACATACAACAACCCCAATACATACTAATAAAAAGCACAGTCAGCCGAATCCCCGTCCTTGAAGGTTTCCCCCGCTGCAATGTTTGTTAGCCAATGTTGCGAGAACACGCGACGCGAAAGAAGAGAGGTACTCACAAGAGGACCGCTACTCGGGGGAGCAACGTTAAATATATGGGAGGACTATAAATATCAAAGTTAGTTCATGTTTTACCACGATGGGCGTTGGTAGCGTCGTAAGTGTGTTGTTGTGCTGTGCGTGGTACGCGTGGAGCGGGAGAAAAGGAGGGAGAGAGGAAAGTGGGCGATGGCGGAGATTTATACCAGATATGTTGAAATGGGCGGGGCCTTTATTTACTTCCATGAGCTAGACACGATCCGCCTACTTGGGTCGCACAATGTACGCATGCCACTCGATTTAATGATTTAATGCTACGCTACTTATGGCCCGCTTGTAGGCTATCGCAGATAAGAGACATGTTTTCACTGCACGCGTAGCTCTTCACAACAATTGTACATTTTAGATTTCAGCAGCCTTCTCAGATGCAGACGCGTGAAGCTGATTTCAACAGTGTTAATCCTTATCACTCTAACAGATGTGCTATTTCACTGTCTGCTAGCAAGCAAAGTCTCACGCAATAGCACGCTCGTCAAGTGCGAGCATCGCTACCTGCATTATTTCATTGCATCTGAATTGAGGATATGACGACAAGTTGAGACTGTAACCGTCGCTAGATTAGCATTGTCTCAATGGCTACAAAGACCGGCTAACTCCTGGCCGCATGAGCTAGTTACCGAGGATTGATTCACTCAAGACCGACATGTAGCATGTTCTGACAGAGCACGATAATCTTTTGAAACATTTTATACTCATCATCAGATACTTCTTGCTACTCTTCCCTCCGCACCATTAAATGTATAAATCGTTGCTGAGTGAAAGCTGCATGGGCCTGTATCTGTTCTCAGGAAGTTGGTACAGGATTGTACAGTATCTCGACAGGTCTAACAGCAGGTTTCATGGCTCATTTTGTAATCCCAATCTGCTAGACTCCATCCAAATTCTCGTACAAATAAATTCAATGGATCAAAGTCCATAACTTGTCATAAGAGCGTATCGTCGCGTGCAATCATATCGTCATCCGACTGCATGTTCAGAATAACGCGGCGCAATGAATTCACTTTTCTCCAGCTCCGTCTGATCCGCCCCGCGCGGCCCCGGACTACGTAGCTGTAATCCCCTAACCCAAGCCCGTTCTCGAGGAAAGCGGGCCTTTGGCCTTCGAGCGTTTCCGATATCAACCTTTGGCGCCCGTTTACTCTCCTGCGGGCATCAGTATTCAAATCAATCTCTCTTTTTCCCTTCATTTCTGTCGTTTGATTTCATAGTCCATTAAGTTATGGCGTCGCAGCAGGATCCTTTCGACCTGGGTAAGTGTAAACAAGAACCTTGGAGTCATGACCTCCCGATCTGTGCCGGCGTCTCGGCGTCCTCGATTCTCCGGTGTTGCCGTGGCGTTTCATCTCACGAACTCGTACTAACTGTCTATGACAGCTGCTTCGCCGGCTCCGGCAGCTCCTCCTCGAATTGTTCTGACTTCCGAAGAGCGTGCGATCTACGGCCAGCTCTTCAAATCACTGGATACGGAGTCACTTGGCATTGTCACCGGCGAGGTTGCTCGTACTCTTCTCGAGCGCTCCGGCTTGTCACCTTTAGTGCTTGGTCGGGTAAATATTGAGATCTGCGATGGCAGCATAGTTTTCTGTCGATGAAATGCTAATCCGGCGTTTGTTAGATCTGGCAATATGCCGATTCTCAGAATAATGGATTTCTCGACTCAATGTCCTTTGCAATTGCAATGCGTTACATTGGCGCGGTTCAAAATGGTCAACGTTTACGACCTGAGTTGGCTTCGCAGCGTAAGTTTACATGATCAATGTTGCATGGACGATCACTAAGTTTTGTGTCTTCAGCTTGCCCTATCGCGCGCTTCGACAATCCTTCTGGCCCTCCACCCCCAGACCTCGCAGCCGCTCCGACACCGATCATGCAGCCGCCTCCACGCACAAATACTCGCTCGCAGTCACCCGTTGCATCCGCTCCGCCTCCCGCCTCGTCTTCCGTGCCTCCTCTCAACGCAATCGAACGAGCGCGCTTCTTGCAGCTGTTTGAGAGCTCGGCGACGAATGGCCTTCTTTCGGGTACGAGCTGTTATCAAATAGTGTATGAGATAATTGTCTAACTATGTAGGCACTGTTGCTCACGACATCTTCTCCCGTGCTCGTCTCCCAAACGACACACTGGCTAAAATCTGGAACTTAGCTGACACCCATCATCGTGAAGCTCTCGACTCCACCGAATTTGTCATGGCTATGCATTTGATTCAATGCACAATCAACGGATCCCTGCCTATTCTTCCCGCTTATCTTCCTCCCGCGCTGGTTGGCGCCGCGTCTGGATCCACACCAGCGACACCAGCTGCACCTTTCATGGGAGGCCTGGAGCGCTCTGCTTCACGCAACAGCATGCACAGTGCGCACTCAGTCGGATCAGGATCATATGTGCCTCAATTGCCTCCTCCAGGCCAGCAGCAGCACGCAATGCAGCCTCCGCCACCACGCGTCCGAGGAGCTTACACCGGTTCTCAATCTCCTGTTCCTGTGCAGCGGCCAATGTCGACTGGCGGCTCTAATGCGCCAACTCCCGGACTGGGTCCTCGCTCTTCTTTTGGCCCCACAGATGAATGGCTTGTCACCCCGACTTTGAAGGAGCAGTACGATAAGATTTTTGCTTCAGTTGATCGAGAGGGAACTGGACTGATTTCAGGTTCGTTTTAGCTTTTGATCCCAAGGAAAGTTTATCGCTAACAATATCGTAGGATCTGTGGCTGGACCATTTTTCATGACCTCAAAGCTTCCGGAGGATGTTCTTGCGCAGATCTGGGATCTGTCGGACATCAACAACTCTGGCTCTTTGAGCAAGGAAGAGTTTGCGGTCGCAATGTATCTCATTCAGCAGAAAATTTCCGGACATAATCTCCCAAATACTCTTCCTCCGAACCTGGTTCCTCCTTCAATGCGTCCAAGCGCACCACCAGCGGCTTCTATCTTCTCAGAGCCAGCTGCATCTCCGCCAGCTCAATCTCCGAAGAAAGAGTCAGCTCTAATTGATCTGTTTGACCTGAGCGATGCATTCAATGAGCCCGCCGCACCAGCTCCAGTAGCGGAGCGTGCTGCGAGTCCACCAACCGCTTTCGTACCAACTCCAGCTCCAGCCCCAGCCCCAGCTCCGGCTCCGGCTCCGGTCTCAGCTCCAGCTCCAACTCCATCTGCAGCACCAGCGGCACCTGTCACCGCATCGTCTTTTGGCGCAGTGCCAGCCGTCTCCTCCAGCACTCCTACACCGCTCTCGCCCAGTATCACGGGCCGTGCGCCGTTTAAACCCTCGTCATCATTTGGCCAAAGCATTGCTCAGTCTTTTGGACAGGCCGCGTCTCCCCCTCCTCCTCCCGTGCCTCCGTTGTCAACGTCAGTCGCATCATCTCCGCCTCCAGTGCCTTCATTGCCAACGTCGGCTGCTTCCGCTGTCCCCCCTACTTCATTTGGATCGTTCTCGGCGCCTCAGAGATCGACGGCCTCTACTCCTGTTCCTGAATCCGCCCCACAACCGAGTGCCCCGACAACTGGAGCTGTTGCGCACCCATTCAGCCCACAAGCCCCATCTCCTGTGTCTCAGGTATCTGATGGAATTTCTACAGCTGCCGCGACGGTGGGCGCTGGAACTGCTTTTGCGGCGGGTGTTGGAGCTGCAGCAGTGAAGAATATTGGCTCTGAAATGGGTTCCGCTATACACTCGGCGGTATCTCCTACACCACAGCCGGCTGCGTCGTCTGAGCAGGATATACTACGCGACGAAGAGATCAAACGGAACATGCACGCCGAATCTGCAGAGTTTGGAAAGCTGTCTACCGAGATTGCTGATATGACTGCTCAAACATCCGCGCTTAAAGCAAAACGTGCGAAGGCTGAGGCTGATCTCGCAAAGATGGTTGCTTTAAGAACCGACATTGGTAACAAGTTGCGTGCTCTCCGACCGGCGTATGAGCACGAAGTGGCAAGTGTGAGATCAGCCGAGCAGAAGCTTGCTGAATCGACCACTGATACTGCAAAGTTGCGTCAAGAGTTTTCGGAATTGCAGGTTGCATTCCAGACTACTCAGTCGCAGCTGCAAGAAGTTTCGTCGCAGTTGGAAGCTGATCAAGCAGAGAACGCTTCTCTTAAAACGAAGATTACAGATGTTAAGGAGCAGCTTGAGTCACTGACTGCAGAGTTGGAACGCGTCAAGAAGGAAGCTGGTCAGCAACGTGGTATGGTTGCTATCAACAAGAAGCAGCTGGCGCATCTTCAGGAAGAACTTGAACAAGTGAAAAGTGAACAGGCTACGGCCAAGTTGGATGCTGAGATGGAGGCTGCTGCTGTGGCGTCTTCTGCTGCGGAAGTTGAGGCAGCTGAAGCAGCTCTTGCTTCTGCACGCGCTGAAGCTGTCAGCGCTCGTGAAGCTGTCAGTGCTCGTGAAGCTGTCAGCGCTCCTGAAGCTGTCAGCGCTCCTGAAGCCGTCAGCGGCCCTGAAGCTGTCAGTGCTTCTGAAGCTGTCAGCGCTCCTGAAGCTGTCAGTGCTCGTGAAGCTGTCAGCGCTCGTGAAGCTGTCAGCGCTCCTGAAGCCGTCAGCGGCTCTGAAGCTGTCAGTGCTTCTGAAGCTGTCAGCGCTTCTGAAGCTGTCAGCGCTTCTGAAGCTGTCAACGCTCCTGAAGCTGTCAGTGCTCCTGTTCGTGTACCTAGCACGAATCCATTTGCCCAGTTTTCGAATCCGTCGTCGCCAATTGCATCGGAGCGTGCGTTCGCCCCCGATACTTCAACTCCAACTGATTCTGGACCATTGTCGCCGCCTCTTAGCTCGACCACTCCAACAATGTTTGATTTCGATAGCATGTTTAGCGATTTCCCGACGTCTGAGACGCCGCCATCAACTACCGCCGAAATTCCTGCGTCGCCCTTCGAGACTTCAGTGTTCACACCTACACAGATTGATGCGCAGACTGAACCCGCAAGTACGACTACGGACTCAGCTGCTCAGTCATCTGTTGACGAGTCTGAGCCATCTTCCTTCCCAGATGAAGCAGGTGAGGACCATAAAGTACAGAGCTAAGGTGCAGTCATTATATAGTGCTTTTATGTACGTCTGAGATTAAACACTGAGGTTTGGGTGGCCGACCGGCCTCAGTGCAATAAAACTGTTTTTCGGCTTTGTGAGTGTTTGTGACTGCTGCTGTTCATTTTTCTTGTGTCTCTGCTTTATCCTGTTCACTTTGTTTGCCTTTTCTCCGTTTGTTTTTTTTTCTTCTCTGTAGGCTTTTGGTGACCGCGAAGTTATGTTGTATATTTTTATAGAATAAATCTATATGTTGGTCTTTTATCCGTTTTTCCTTACAGTAGTTGATATTTAACGACTCTGACGACCTGAATTTTCAAACCGGAAAACTTTGTCTCTCTTACAAAGGCAAAAATGTCTCATTGTTTACGTCCAACTTTACCATCAAGCTTCAACTCGAGAGTTTCACATACGATGCAACATGCGATGATTCAGGCGACAGGCATGTGGGTTTGGTTGCTATACTTACTATTTGTCGCAGACGGAAAAGCAGGATAAATTTGTATGAGTACAGTGCGAGCCACCCCAAATCGACAACTGCCTTCAGACCATGTTTCATTTTTGTCCGATGAAAAATTCCTTAGTAATCACAAATGTGTGACTAAACTCTTACGTAACGCATAGTTAAGCGCCGCACTTGCTTGCTTGCGAAACTGTGTCTTTTACATAACTGTGACACAATGTACAGTACTTACGAGAAAATATGACTGTGTACTATACATAGTAGTGCGTACGAATAACTAGATTTTACGGCTTCTATGTATTGCAGGTATGCGTATGGGAATCTGAAAGGTGTATAAAGCAATCAACAAGAAAATATGCGAAGACTGAAATGAAACTGTAAAGCAGGAAAAGTGAAAATCAAAAGAGCGGTGCCGTTACTTTTGGCGTTCCAAGCTGGCCCTGTACGTCTCAAACTGTTCTTCAATCTGAGCTCTATCGATCTCTCTGGGCAGGCGGCGATGGCTCTTGTACTTTTTTACAGCATATCGAGCTAGCTGCGGGGTCAGTCCCATCCGATAAGCGTCCATAAAGCGATAACAGAATCTGGCGCTTCGCCGGATAGTATGAATACTCACGCTTTCCAGACCATTTGGGACATTATTCTTCAAGCCCGCGTAGCTGTAATCGCAATTCTTCCTCACGTAGCGCTTCGCCGCTGCCCAGTAAAGCTCTATGTGATTGAGCTCACAGTGAAACTTGGGAAACAAAATAAACTTGTGCTTCGCGAGCCCGTCGCCAGTTGATGTCCCTTCGACAAGTTCTTGCAGAAGGCTCTTCTGTGAAGCAAAATCAGTCTGTGCCTGAAGGCACTTCCTCGCATCTGGCAGCTTGAAAGATGGATTCCACAAATTGCGCTCTTTCAGGATGGTGCAGACGCCTTTCTGAACTCCATCAGCATTCAGCATTTCCTGAATCACTTTCTGTCCATCGGCGCCTACATAAAACCCATCTCTAATTTTGGAGCGCGCATTCTTTCCTCCATCTCTCAAGTTGATTTTGTTAACATCCAAGCCGTCTCCTGGCATCTTCTTGTGATTCATGGAATTATCAAATGCAAATACGGCAACACAGTCTGGATGCAACTGATTGAAGGCAGTTGCCGCATTCGCGAATTGTTTGAGCAAGTCCTCCGCCGTCCACCAACCATCGTCATTCGCTCCATTTCCAGGGCTAATAAT
Organism: Myxozyma udenii; assembly: GCA_030705025.1. Taxonomy (NCBI): domain Eukaryota; kingdom Fungi; phylum Ascomycota; class Lipomycetes; order Lipomycetales; family Lipomycetaceae; genus Myxozyma; species Myxozyma udenii. Next base: position 62,127 of record JANIWG010000028.1, read on the forward strand.
TTCCCTTATGAATCTCTTTTCACCGTTGGCGTTGTCGACAGTGTACAAAGGACCGTGACATTCGCACAGAAAATCTGACACCATCAATGACTTTCCGTGTCCCTTCTTTTTTATATGGACATGTCCCTCTCTAGACCATCCATACTGCCCTGCATCGAAAGCATGGAAAATGCTTTCATCATGCACGATCAGGACGTGCCGTTTTTCATTTGGCGGTAAATCCGGGGGTATCATCACTGTGGAATGTTCGTCATCGTCGACGAATGAGGCCATCAATGGCAACATTTCCTCCATCTTTGAGAGAAATGCAGCACGATCTTCGATCACATCTGCCCGCTCATGACCATCGAAGTAAATCTCCTTCTTTGTTAGACCATACTTGAAGTCCAGCGAAGAAAGCCATCTCTTCGCACTTCTCTCGCTGAGCTTTTCGTATCGTTGTTCAGGCAAATTCGGAAGAAGCTCCGTGTTCACCCATTCGAGGAAATCCCGAGTATTTACGCGATTATTGACCTCCAGCTCATGAAGGTAGTCCATGCACTTATGACGGATCCCCTCGTCAAAAATCAGAGAACCTGAAGGACGATGTCCTTTGCGTCCATACTTCGGCAGTTCCTTTCCCGCAAGGAACATTTTTGCCCATTCCTTTATTTTGCGTTCCTTGTAAGCGCTTTGCTTCGGGAAGATAATCGCTGCTTTTTCCGCGGCAGTCATTTTATCCATTCCAGCCAAAACCATCTCCAGAAAGCGACAGACGGAAAGATATCTGTACCTCTCCCACATTGCAAGGTTGCGCTGGTGAGCTTTTGTGAAAGTCGTGATGATACGCAGCTTGTCAACTTTTGATTGAATATGGCTTCTGTCAAAGTTATAAAGCAGATTCCGTTCAGCACCTTCATGTAGCCCACTCTCTGAATCAGACTCATCATCGGCATCATTAGAATCATCCTCACCAAAATTCTTTTCCGTGAGAACTGTAAAAAAGGTTTGGATTCTTTGTTGGCCCTTTGCATTCGCAACCTTTGTTTGCTCTTTTCTTTTTCTCCATTTTGTGGTTCGCGACTCTTTCGAGTAGTGATGAGTGCTCAAGTGTGCATCATCTCCATCCGCGAACCGTTTGAGAACTTTTATGAGAGGCGGCGGTGCCTCAGTTCTCAACTTCTCGAATACTTCTTCAGAATCGGGAACTTCTTCCAAGACCTCCATCATTTCGTCGTCAGAAATAAAATCGTCATCGGAGAATGGGCACTCTAGCATTCTCAGTGGGTCACCGTCGAGCTCAAGAGCTGCATCTTCCACCGCATCCTGCACATCCTCATCATCGGTCGACTGATCAAGCTCATTTACATCAATTTCTCGTTCACTGGCCGGCTGGATTTCTTCAACTTGAGCTGCACCTTCCACCACGTCCTCTAAATCCTCATCATCAGTCGACTGATCAAGTTGAAGTGCATCGATTTCTTCGGCACCACCTGGCTGGACATCCTCGACTTGACCAGCATCTCCGAGCCCATTTATCATATGTTCTTCTCCATTTCCAATGCCTTCTTGTTCGTCATCTACCTGTTCATTGTCTCCGTCTTCTGGTTCTTCAACTTGATGAGCAGTTTGATTTTCACTGTCGTCGGTGGTGTTTGGAGCGGATGCCAACTGTACATTAGATCGGCTCTCAAATGCAATAAGCAGTAACTGACCAACAATGTTGCAGCGCTTGCTTCCTTTTTCTGACGCTTTGCTTCCCGAGCTCGTGCCGTAATCCTGCCTCGAGAGTTCCGGCGGCCCATTGCTGTTTATTCTGTGGATGTTGGAAATCAGTAAGTTGCCGTGCATCAGCTTGCTGGCAAGTCGCCTCGTATCCAGCTCTTTAGTCCCCTAAAATCCGTCGCGGCAAAAGATGGAGAAATCCAGTACGCACCCCTCATTTGCGCTGTCTTAGTGACATTTTATTGGAGTAAACCCTAATTTATTTACCCTAGCCCTTGTTTCAATCCGTTAATTTCCCCCCAAAACCTCAATCTTTAAGCGCGTATTTCACAGGCTCTGCCGACTTTTGACAAAAAATAAATCTATCAGGATACGTATTGATGTCTGCTTTACAAGCTGATAGGATCCAATTTTGTATTACTGTTGTGGTGGTTGACTATTACGTGGCTGAAGTGGGGCACTTTTATGGAAATCCGGGTGTCGATTTGGGGTGGCTCGCACTGTAGAATAGTAAAAGTGCAAGTGACAACGATGAAGCCGAAGCGCATTGTCGTTTCACGATAAACCGTTATGCAAAAGATGCCATGCGGCATCGATACAGTAGTATTTGCGTTTGCGCGTGGATATCTGAGATTTGATGAACCTTAAACGAGCATTGAAAAACGCGGGAACTCTCAGAACATAGATGTTCATATCCACAACATTAAACATATCTCTTGAAAATAAAAAAAAAGCTTTCTAAATGTGTATAGAGCTGTAGTCGGTCAATAGTCGGCTACTAATGTAAGCTGCCGACTGCAATGGAAGTTAATTCTTTTGACCTGCTCGCAAAAGTCCAATTACTGCACTAGCGCGCGACGACATGTAGATATCACGACTTTTGCATCGAGCAGTATAGATCCCGATGTTCTTTAATGCCGCGGCAGTTGCTCGAATGCCTGTATCTTGCACAGTTTCGGTAATTGGCAATCGCATCTCGTTAATGCATGCTTGAGCCGGCCAATTCTGCCGCAGATGATAAGGTTTGTTTGTTCGCGTACGCTCGCGTATTGCGCAGACTCGACCGTGAGTCGAGTCCGCCGACTCAGAGCAGAGTTTGGCGCTGCTGCTGCCCCAGACGCGCCCGTCGCGAAATATGTACACACTCATGTACTCCGACTATGTCCATACAACTCACTCACACAGTCTTCTTTACTGTCCTCCCCCCGCCCCCGCCCTCGCCACGCTCCGCTTTAACAGGGAACCATGTCCAACCTCCCCGAGCACGTCGACTCCCGCGAGGTCCAGTACAGCAGCCTTCCCGAGGCACTGCCCGACGAGCCCAGCAATGCTCTGCCCGAGGCCGTCGAACAGCAGGAGCTCCCCGAGGCAGTAGCTCTCACCGCGAACGATTTAGAGAAGAATCCGGGAGAGGCCGCGGCAGTACCGTACAGGCGCGATGCAGACATGCCTGCAGCCATGCCTAGCTCTGGCATGCCAGTACGGAAATCGAACCGAAAGTGGTGGATTATTGGAGGTCTCGCCGCCGTCGTTGTCCTCGCAGTCGCACTCGGCGCTGGTCTCGGTGCCGGTCTGAAACACAAGTCTTCGTCTTCGTCGTCGTCTTCTTCCAACCCTTCAAGCAATGACACGTCGACGTCAACATCGAGCACGTCGTCGACCTCCACGTCCTCCTCCACGTCGAGCGCTTCGTCGCCAACCTCCACCTCTGGCTCGTCAGAGATGGCGGCACAGTTTTGTGTTCCGAACTCAAACAAAGTTCAGCAACCGCGGTTCGAAAACCTGGCAAACTGGAACATCTCCAATGGTATCGACCATTTTGAGCAGACCACATGGAGCGATGGTTCTGCCTCCGGTGTCTTCTTTCCTCACATCCCATACACACAAACACCAATCTCTGGATTGACGACACAGCATATCACCGGTCTCGAACCCAACACAGTATACAACTTCTCATTGGTCTTCACCGCTTACATGATTGAACCAATTCCAAGCTCGTTTCCTTGGAGCGTGTTCAACCTGACATTTGGCAGAGGCGACGACGAGCAGTTCACTAACGAAGTTGACAACAGTTTGGACATGAACTCCCTGGGCTTATCTACGTACAACGTTGGCGATTCTCTCACTGAGACCTTCTACGGCCGTGTAAATTCTTCGTCTGAAGGAAACATGGAAATAGGCGTGGAGATTGGCACTCGCAGTTTCGACTTCTATCTTTACGGTGTCAATGTGTTTGACACCAATGACACATCGTGCTCAAACACAAACTACTCAACCATTTTCCAACCATCTGAAATTAACGTGAACTACAACACGATCCATGTTGATAACAGCACCATTGCGTCGTCGTACTGTGTTGCACGCACAAACATCGTCGGCGACCCGCGATTTGAAGGTCTTTCGCCAACTTCCAACGCCACATGGACAATGTACCAGGATGTTGAATACAACTTTCAGCGAACTGTATTTGCTGCCGATAATTCCCCTGCCGGAATGATGGTCGGCGCCATCGAGAATCCCGACGACCAGAGCATTCCCGCAACGCTTATCAAGTCAATCAAATTCACTGAAGACACTGAGTACTACCTCTGGGTTTCTGTGTTGCAGAGCTTTACGGAGACCGATAACGTATCTGATGTTTCTGATGGACTTGTAAGTTGAGATCTAATACTTCATGTTTCAAAGTTGCGCCGCTAACGGCTGACAAATAGGTTCCTATCGTGCTGAACATCTCGTACGCAACTAACGAGGACTTTTCTGATCAAACGACTCTTTTCACGTGGGATGATTTCCAGAACTCAGATAACTACAAGGCTGATGTTATTTCAAATCACATCTCCGTGTTCACTTCGCCATCTGACGCGACTACCGCTTACTTGAAGATTGAGGTATGAATCTGGTTTTTGCTTGTCCTCAACAGCTGCCTAACAAAATGCAGATGATGTCATATGTTGATGCTTTGTACATGCCACGCATCATGATTTATCGGTCCGATGACTTGTCTTGCAACGGTCTCGACGTGTATTACTCGCCATCATCGGTCAATATCGTAAGCTAATGATCTTTCTGTAAATTTCCAATAATAAAATCTTGGCGGAGTAAACTTCAGGTTATTTAATACATATATAAAATACAAAGTTACTTACTTTCATTATCAAGGTGTTGTGTGCGCACAATTAACAACTGTGCCGGCACGAATTTTTAATGTGCGCGCACCAGAAATTACTGTGCGAGAACTATCATCATATCGATCAAGTTGGAAGCTGTGAAGCAGCCAAACCTCTATAGTGAGCAATTAGGTATTGTATCACCAAGCCTGCGAATCAGATCTATAACTACTTCATGCAATCTACTGTAACATACATATATAACAATAACTGCAATACATATATTATCTATAGTATATGACTGACCTTCAAGCTCTCTCTGCACTGCAGCGGAAATGTACTGGCCAAGAACACTGCTGTGAAAACTGAAGTTTAGCAAAATTCGTCTGTCAACAAAGAGCATCTGTGCTGTAAGATTTTGAAGCTGAGTTTGATCCCTAAGCTTGTTGGTCAACACAGTTACAGCCGCGATGGCCCATCTTAAAGACCGTTCAGTCTCTACAGCAAGGATCTGAAGCTCGCGCAATCTGCTTCCTGTTCACCTGTTAGCCATCTGTTCCAATTTTCTTCACAGTAATTCACTTACATGCACCCCTGCTATCCGCTCGAACGGCCGCCGCTCCTCTACATCCCGCAGCCGGTTCCTCAGGTGTTCATTGGTTTGGTTTGTGAATCGAGGCAAGTCAAGCTGTGGTCCGTCGATTATCACATTCTCCGCCCCTCGCACCCGGCTCACCCCAACGTACATCAGTCCGGGACTCATGTTTCTGGCTGGCACATGCAGAACAAGTTTGTCGACAGTCAAGCCTTGCGACTTGTGGACCGTGCAAGCCCAGCTAGTCACCAGAGGAAACTGCGTACGACTGCATGACAATCTCTCGCCATTGTTTATTGTGTGGTCCCTCCAAGTCTCGACCCAGTAGTTGACCCTCTTTGGGAAGATTGGTACAAGGCCGCTATTGTTGACCGAGAACCCACCGTCGTAGTCATCAAACTGCACCAAGATGCACTCCGGTGCCACTTGCCGCCGGTCCACCCCTCGTCGCCAAACAAACTGCTGGACAGTTCCTCGTGCGCCATTCACAAGTCCACCGGCGACCCACAAATTGTGGGTTAGCATGACTCGAGAGCCGATGCGTAACCGTAGGACTGCGAGAAGACGGTCGGCCCTGTCTGCACAGGCTCCTGCTGCAACCGTAAGCACCAGATCCGCACCGTCATAAAGTCGTCGCAGGTTGAACTCGTCGACTTCCGCATTCGACCCCAACAGGTGCAAAGCTGCGTCTTCAAATTCGTGGAGCTCTTGCACCGCCATGTGCTCACTCACTCTTCCCATCGTTCGGCTTTGTAGCTTCTGCCATTGCGCCAGCGTCAGCTCACACTCTCGGATACCATCCAGCAGCGCCCTAATTGCGGCCCGCCGGATCATCGTCCACATCACGCTGGCGCATTGGCTCTGTCAGCCGTTTTGTTCGTCGGAACCGGTCATACTTCGTTCTGTCGCCTTTCCGGAATCAAAGATGCGCCACTCATCGGCAGCAACTGCGCAAAATCGCCGCTGATTATGACGTTAATGCCGCCGAGCGCAAGATTTCTGGCCGATGGAAATGCTTTGCAACGAACTGTGCAGTGTGCATATATATGATACATCGACCAGGGTTAGGTTGCGTGAAGCTGCGCTGCAAGTATTCCCCCCACCACATATATAATAATAGCGGGGTAAGATTCCGAGATCCGGAGACATATGACCGGCAATATCAGATTAATACAGAATTCATTGGTTAGCTAAAACGCTATACATCACACCATACATACCTACTACATATTTTGCTGAATAGGGAGGTTTGACTTTGCTTTGCGCGTGATGTGACTTGGGTTGGCGCTTACAGCACATGCAATAACTCGCTTTTTCAGCTGATCGGAGCTATTCTGCAAACTCACAAATCTTTCAACCAAGCTCCGTGATCAGCTAGCGAGCGAAATCCTACAAATTTTCAAAACTGGATCTTATTGGACTTTGTGCACAATGTCATTGGTGCAAGCTGAGCAAGTATCGGAGGAGGTAGCTGCACTCATAACATCATTACAATTTGATCACGACTCGACACCAATCTCGGTCTTATCACAATTCACCAGGCTTGTTCCTCAATTGGCGTCTGCGCGTGAGTGCGCCATTTTGACTCGAATGATACTTTTGTCTTCGGCGGTATGGAAAGAACAAGAATCAGCAGCTCATCCGTCAGGCTTGCTTGTTGCTGAGGCTTTCAAGCAGTGTACATCTCGTGTTGCCGACAAATCTGATACGCGTAGCAACGCTTCTAGTTTGACTATGAGCGGTAACTCAATCTTATCAGCTGTTTTGGCAGGCGTGAAAAGTTGCTCGAGCTACCCTGATCGTCAAATATGCGCGTTACAAGGGATACTTACGACATTTCCTGAACTGGAGGAGGCACGCATGGCATACGTTCAGTGTTTGTTACATTTGTCGGAGGCAGCAAGTTATTCTCCGTTTATACGTGAAGGCATAATTTGTGCAGCGTTGATTATGCCTCGTATTTCAGAATCGGAGCTTGGACCTGTGAAGAGTAACGCTCGGTTTGTATCAATTCTGCTGCAGACATTGATTCATCTCATGAACGATACAAAGCTCAAAGGATATACTGCACCTACAGCGCAACTGTCGGCTTATTTTTTTGGATCGCTTGCACGGTCAAATATCAGTCAATGCGAAGAATCACTTGCTGTGATTGAGGCGGCTACGGCAGGACTTCGAGATAAACTGGTCCCCATGCATATTGTATTTGCGCTCGTTACAGTCATGGTTGGTCTTATAGATGGAATTTCGTTCTCTCAAACAGTGATGAGACAATTTTACAACAGATTCAGGTCCGAAACTGCTGAAAGTCGTCTTTGCTTCAAGATGTTGCATATTCTACGTAACCTTTGCAGATCAATTTATGGCCATTCTTTGTCAGGGTTTGCGACTGAGAATTACGTGCAATGCGCTATAATTGGCGTCTTTATCGGTCATCTTGAGCGTGACGCTGGACAGCTGACGAAATTGATACATGATCTTGCGGAATTTGAGTCGCCGTATGAGAAGCTTTTTGCTCTCAATGTATTTGAGAAAATAATTCTGGCATGGCCGCGGTTCAATCCGTCGAAATATCGCTCACTTTTTGAACTTACCGATATTGCGAAAAAGGAAGTACAGAATTCCACTATAACGAAACCAAAACCAGATGATTCGTTGTCACGCTCTGTGACAGAAGCAGCACATGCAGTTGTTCTATCTGCACTGTCTATTCCCAGAGCTCCAGAAGAAGGTGGAAAACTGGTTACGGAGTATTTTTCCGACATTATGGAGCTTTTCAAAATACAGCAAATCAAAGAAAGTCAATTTGGTGTCGCAATTCTTGCTCTTGCTCAAGCAGTCTGTCCGGGTACTGGCAATCTTTATCATAGTTCTCCTGCTTTTGGAGAAGATCGTTTACTTCCTGAGTTAAGAGAGCTACTATATGATCAAAAATATGCATCTTATAATTTGGCTGAGATATACATAGATGCCGTATTCTGCTGCAGCTCGAGTGGGCAGGTTGATAAATGGCTAGGGGGGCCTTATTGCAGGAATGTGGTTCTTACGAAAATAAGTCAGAATGCGGTGCCGGTTGCGTGTGCAGATGGAGTTATGAAATGGCTGTTTAAGTCAAATGCGGGTGCATCATTGGAAAGAGGAAAACTGTAATTATACGGCGAGACTGGAGTTTTTGTTCATGTTAAATTTCACATCTACGGTGTTCAGAGTATAAAAAGCAAATCCCAAAATCACGTCTATTCAAAACAATCAAACAATTCTAAAGAGTAATCTACACCTCGCGCGCGGAAACATTCACCTTATCCTTCGACACATCATTATCAAGTTCAATGATTTCGCCGAGTCCTGAAGCATCATCAATTGATCCCACATCACCCTTCTCCTCGAGTCCAGCTTGTTCCATAGCAGCGACAAGCGACTGAGGATCTCTGCCAAGTCTCTTGTCACGACGCTCAAAGTAGATAGGAAGAGGAATGATGAAAAGCTGGACAACGGACCATGTGACGGACCAGATGTAACCACCGCGGAATCGGGGCTGCTTTGATGCTGGCCATGCAACGATAGGAACGACGAGATTGATAACGACCCATCCGACGTTGACGACTGCGATAGCGGTCGATCGGGCTTCAAGATCGTGGGAGAAGGACTCGGCAAGCCAGGCAAAGATGAGGTTGGTAGGACCAGTGCAAGCGCCGAGACCAATGAAGGCAAAGAATTTGGCACCGTCCGAGACGTCCCAGACAACAAGGATAACGTTGCAGATCAGGATCAACACACCAGAAAACAAGAACGAATCCCATCTGTTGCCTCGCCAATCCGAGTAGAATCCACTGACCATGTTCGAGACAATAGAGACAGCATAACTGATTGTCGACAAGTTGTTGACCGTTGAAACACTGTACTCAGGCTTCGAGTTCAACCACAGAAGAAAAGGAAGACCAGATGGATAGGGGGTCATCCAGAAGACGTTACCGAGAAGGAAAAACACATAGATTCTCCACGAACCAAAAAGACGTCTCAGAAGAGAGCGTCCAACACCTTGACTCTTTCCGAAGCCATCACAAAGAAGACGCTCAACAGCAATCTGACGTTCCCGAGGGTTCAGGTATCGCGAGTGAGTCTTATCCGGAACGTTAGGGCAGAAGAAGAAGCCGATCAACGCGCATGGAATGGTGATGATAGCGCAAATGATAAACAGCCAGCGCCATCCTTTAAGACCTCTGACGTTGTGAAGATTCTCAAACGCAGCACTCTGCAAATATCCGGAAAACATGGCACCAAGAGGGTACACGGAGGCGTAAATCTGGTTGCGTTTGCCGAGCTCGCGACGGGTGTACCATGAGTTGACAATATGAGCGTTACCAACGAATGCGGCAGTAGAAGCAATACCGACAAGAACACGCAGAGCAAGAAGAGTGGGGTAGTTCTGAACAAATGCAGTGCCAAGGGTCACGAGACCCCAGCAGCATTCGGCGGCAGGAAGGTAGTACTCAGCGGGCAAGCGGGTAAGAACAATGTTTGACGGAATCTGGAACAAGCAGTAACCGACATAGTACATGGCGTTGGCGTAGGTCAAGCGGTCACCGTAAAGATCCAAATCCTCATCCATACCAGCGGTATAGGCGTTTGCTTTAATGAGTTAGCAGACATAACTTTCTCGGAGAAATTTCGCATCACATACAAAGAGCAGCGATATCCAAGTTCTTGGTGAAGAACGAGATACATGAGAACGACAGAACAAGCCAATCAATTTTGGACACAAGACGGCGCTCCTCCATGCACATCTCCTTCGGATACCAGTCAATCCACTCGGCAAAACGGTGAAGCGCACTTTTCTCCTCATCGAGACCGGATGGAAGAATGATGCGGCCGGGCTCAGCAGCTACCGGGTTAGCGGTAGCCGAGATTGCCGATCCAGTCTCTTCTTTGGTCATTGTGATACTGTAGAACTGATGCAAATCTAGAGTACGAGTTCAAAAGAAAAAAAAAATCGAGGAAGTAAGTGATATTTATATGTCCTCAAGGTCGGCGTGACGAGCAGTCAAATCTCGCCGTAAACGTGGCATCAGATATCATCGGCTTCAGTACCTGCATGTGTTGCAAAGTCTGACACGCAGCGCCACAGTACCGCTTGCTGAAAGTGTGCCGGAAAATGGGGGGTGGAACAGCACAATGCCGGTGCCATGTGTCTTTGCCAAGATCATCGCAGAGTGGAATGGCATACACCCATCTCCAAATCAAGTCAATGGATATCGTATATATATAACATTATGCCACACCAGGTATATCCACATTTGTTTCGCAATAAGTCAAAAAACGGTTATTCCTCAAGAACGCGCAAAAAGAAGTCGCTGTTTCCACACTAATCGTCGATACTGTTGCCATGTGCGATAATAATATGCATCGCTTCGTCACGGTTACAGGCATAACTAAGAACTATGTACAGCACAATCCGCACGAGCCAGGACAAAGAGCTCGCACATTGGGCATGGTCCACCAAATGATTCGCCTGTCTCAGAGCTTGGCAAGATGGCTGATCCTTCCGTCAAGCCAGACACTGATCCTCGCGACGGCGAAGTGATAAGAGCATCTCTCGATGCCCTGCAATTAATTATACGGTCATCGCGCGTGGGACCGAAATGCTGCGGCTCATCCGCTGCTGGTCGGATCCGGACCTGTTTTCGAGCAGCTCATCTCTTGTATTTCAGTTTCTTTCCTCGCCCTCGAAAGACGTAACTAGCAGTTATCCAGTGGTATCCTCTCGCGAAATACCACAGCAATCTCGTTGCGTTTGAATTGACCGTCTTGGAGGCCGAGCCCGATAAGCGCCGCACCAGCCAAGGCGAGGGCCATCTTGGCGGTCAGGTTCCTTCGTCTGTGCCCTCGTCTGTGCTTGGACGTGATCGTCCTCAGCTTCGAATGTGTATTCGGCTAAGCACTTCTCCAAGGTGCGTGAGCTTTGGTCATATGGGGCGGGTGAAATGAATTGATGTATAGCTCGTATCGAGGGTGGGGCGATATGTGCGCTTCGACAGGGCTGACTTGCCCCGCGATGACTTGAGTTGCGCGGCGCTACGCATTTGGGGAAAGAGTTCACTGGGGGGTTTTGCTTCCTCTTTCACTCAAACCCGACTTCGACACACATGTATTCATCCATTCCTGCATTTCGAATCCTGCAAAGCGCGTTCTCTTTCACGGTATAGCCAATCACCGGGGTTTCACTATCAATAGTGCTCGTGGTCGCGTGGCGAATACTCGTCAACGCAGTCCCATAATCTTGGCGCGGCTAAGAACTCAACTAGGTGAGCTCTTATCTCATTTCGCCAAGTTTGCTATGAGTAAGTGTGAGGTTTGAGAGGATCGCTACAGCATATATGGAGTGCCAAGAACAGATGAAGCTAGTGAAGTACGTGTGCTTTATGAAGAACTGCGGAATGGGAATGTACTACTGCGAAGCGAACGCTGATTGTGACGACGCGATCAAGGGAAGTAATCAAGTCATATCAAAGCTCATTTGGCTTAATTGATTGCATAGGTTTTTTTTGTGATATTCTCCGCGCTATAGGCAGCGCTTTGACTTGAAAGTAAGTGCATATCAAAAGGTCCATGTGTGTGCCAAGGGAGGTCCTGGCTCACTCTTCGAGTTGTGCAACGGCAATTACGATACGCGTCTTCTTTATGGAGAGAAGACAGTGAATGATTACACCAATCGTTAACGAGCTTTATCAAAGAAGCTTGGCTGGGAAGTTACGCGTGGTGGAAGAGATGATGATTCGGAGTGCGGGTGCCGTTTCACAATTTTGGTAGTTTGATATCCTCGGTTGAATACCTTTTGGTTCTGAACTATGCACCTTGGGGTTGAGATGCTATACCCGAGTTCTATATCCGATCTCGCGCTGAGCAAGTTTTGGTCATTCTTTAACGAACAAACTCGCTTTACCGCATACCGCTGGCCTTGCTTTAGTGAGCAACTCCAATCTGCCCGTCTCATGGTGGCGAGTATTGCAAACGGCTGGTAATGTCGTTTCAGAATATTTCCACGGCAATAGCGTTCTGAGTGCAAAAACACGAATCGTTACGGATCAAAGGGAACAGCCAGTGGCCAGAAATTTGTCGCTTGTTGCCGACAGACGTCGCGAACGGCAATCGTGCCAACGCGTATGAAGGCAAGATTAAGAGCAGAGTGGCCATAACGGCATAGTACGCGGATGGAACACTGTGTGCCACAGATCAAACATGGAGGCTGATCGGGCGCGATCCATTGATCGAGAAAGAAGTAACAGATTATCTGAAGTGTCCGCTGTTGATTTTGCTGAGGCTGTAACGCACTGATCTGGAAGCACGACGTACGACACACACTTATATATATACTCGCGACGAACATGCGGAGTCTACGTTCGCGTCAATGCGCTTTCATCAAATCGAATCGATAAAGACTAGTCCCCGCAAAATGCGCGTTTGCGCACTTGAACCCCTGACACTTCTCCTGAATGTCGTCAATCTCTTTCTTGTCTTGAATGTATGTATACACACAGACATATAGCACGATTGTAGTTCACTCGTGTCCTCTTGCCTATCGATCTTCGTACTTGCCCACGTCGTCAGGATCGCTTACGCTCTACACAGTATTCTGGGGTCTTGCACAAATATCACGTGAAATGTCGCAAACGCAACAAGGTTTTTTTTGACAGAATTTTTCAAGACATGAATTTTGAAATTTCAGGGTCAGGGGCTCCTCCGCCGCGGGACAGACTGAGCCGCGGGTGCGACTGCGGCTCGGATCCTGCAGAGATCCGCAGGATGTTGATGTTCACCATAGGCAACTGCTGTGCGACGTTGCACAGCGCGGACTGTGGAAGAGCGTGTGCTGCACTTGTGTACAGCAGCAGCTACCAAAAGCACAATAGGCCTGGAGCAAATAGAGTCTGATTAAAAAGTAGTTCTGGATAGGCAAAAAGTCACAGTACAACTGCTGCAGTGCACAGGATCGTGCGGGACCAGGCCGCACGTTCCCCGGCCGGGAATTTTCGCCTTCACCGCCACAGATTTTTTTTTTACCAGCCTCGACAGAGAGCTTTGGGCGGTTCTGCCTCGAGGGCGCGGGCTCTGTTTGTGCTACTCCTCCAATATTTGCCATGTGCTTACAGACCAATTTCTTCCCGCCTTTGTTTCGTCATACACCTCCATCATCTTCATATCCCCACCTACACAATGGCAAACACTCCCCACGGCGGTGTCCTCAAGGACCTCTACGCCCGCGATCTCGCTGTCCGCGATGAGCTTCTCAAAGAGGCTGAGACCCTCCCTGATCTCGCCCTCACCGAGCGTCAGCTTTGTGACCTCGAGCTTATCCTCTCTGGCGGTTTCTCCCCGCTCGAGGGTTTCATGACCGAGAAGGACTACAACGGGTGCGTATCTTGATAGTGTCAAGAGGCCGCACTGTGAATCAATGCTAATGAAAATAGTGTCGTTGAGAACCTGCGGTTGGCTGATGGTGCTCTTTTCTCGATGCCCATCAACCTCGACGTCTCGAGCGCCGAAATTGAGGCCAGCGGCATTGCTCCCGGCAAGCGCGTTGTCCTCCGTGACTTCCGTGACGAGTCTCCCCTTGCCATCATTACTGTGACTGATGTGTACAAGCCCGACAAGGACGTCGAGGCAGTCAAGGTTTTCCGTGGTGACCCTGAGCACCCCGCTGTCAAGTACTTGTTCAACACCGTGAAGGAGTTCTACGTCGGTGGTTCCGTTCAGGCGCTCAACCGTCCCAACCACTACGACTACGCCGGTCTGCGATACACTCCGTCTGAGCTCCGTGCCGAGTTCAACAAGCTCGGCTGGAACCGCGTCGTCGCTTTCCAGACCCGTAACCCCATGCACCGCGCTCACCGTGAGCTGACTGTTCGCGCTGCCCGCTCCCGCCAGGCCAACGTGCTCATCCACCCCGTCGTCGGTCTCACCAAGCCCGGTGACATTGACCACTTCACCCGTGTCCGTGTCTACCAGGCGCTCCTTCCCCGCTACCCCAACGGAATGGCTCTTTTGTCGCTTCTTCCGCTTGCCATGCGCATGGGTGGTGATCGTGAGGCCGTGTGGCACGCGATTATCCGCAAGAACTTTGGCGCAACCCACTTCATTGTCGGTCGTGATCACGCCGGTCCCGGCAAGAACTCCAAGGGCGTTGACTTTTACGGCCCGTACGACGCGCAGGAGCTTGTTGAGAAGTACCGTGATGAGCTCGGCATCGAGGTCGTGCCGTTCCAGCAGATGACGTACCTTCCCGACGCTGACGAGTACGCTCCCAAGGACGAGGTTGCTGCTGGTGTCAAGACTCTTGATATCTCTGGAACTGAGCTCCGCAAGCGTCTGCGTCTCGGTCTCCCCATTCCCGAGTGGTTCTCGTACCCCGAGGTCGTCAAGGTTCTCCGTGAGTCGCATCCGCCGCGCGTGTCGCAGGGTTTCACGATCTTCCTCACCGGATACTACAACTCTGGCAAGGACGCGATTGCGCGTGCTCTCCAGGTCACACTCAACCAGCAGGGTGGTCGCTCAGTCTCGCTTCTTCTCGGCGAGACTGTTCGCTCGGAGTTGTCGTCTGAGCTCGGCTTCAGCCGCGCTGACCGTCACACCAACATCCAGCGTATTGCTTTTGTTGCGTCAGAGCTCACCCGTGCCGGTGCTGCTGTGATTGCGGCCCCCATTGCGCCGTTTGACGACTCGCGTAAGCTTGCGCGTGATATTGTGTCGCAGTCTGGCTCGTTCTTCCTTGTGCACGTCGCTACTCCTCTGGAGTACGCTGAGAAGACTGATCGTAAGGGCGTCTACGCTCGTGCTCGCGCTGGTGAGATCAAGGGATTCACTGGTGTGGATGATCCTTATGAGGTTCCTACTGACGCGGACATTGTTGTCGATGTGTCGAAGACTTCTGTGCGCACTGTTGTGCACCAGATTGTGCTTTTGCTTGAGAGCCAGGGTTTCTTTGGTAACTGAAAAGTTGTAGATGATTAGATTAATGTGGTAATAAGATGCGTTTGGTTTTGTGTACATAAATATCGTATATATGTATGTGTAAAGGAAACTGGATCAGTGGCTTGAACAAAATGCGTAATTACCCTAACCGGATGATGAATTTTTCCTGTCGGGTCTCGGTGGATTTACACACACGAACCCGCGTGTTCTTGCAGTTAAACCACGAGACATCCCTCAATTGCACATAGAAAACCACACGATAGATACAATGGCCACCAACATTACTTGGCACGCGGGTCTTACCCACGATGAGCGCGCAAAGCTCACTAACCAGACTGGTCTGACGATCTGGTTGACGGGTTTGTCTGCGTCGGGCAAGAGGTACGCTGGCGTGAAAAGGTTTGGAAGAGGTTGAAGTGAGCTGACGCGAGTGAAATTGATAGTACTATTGCGACTGCGCTGGAGCAGCATCTTTTGCACAACAAGATTTCTGCGTACAGACTTGACGGTATGTTTGACTGATTGAGCAGTGAGCAGTGAGAAGAAGCTACGAGGGGAACTTTTGAGGAGCTAACGGGAGAACGAAACGCAGGGGACAACATCCGGTTTGGACTGAACAAGGATCTTGGATTCTCGGAGAAGGACCGCAACGAGAACATTCGCCGGATTGCGGAGGTTGCAAAGTTGTTTGCGGACTCGACTACTGTTGCGATCACGTCGTTTATCTCGCCGTACCGCGCGGACCGGGACACAGCTCGTGCGCTTCACGACGCGGCAGGTCTTCCGTTTGTGGAGGTTTTCATTGATGTGCCGGTCGAGGTTGCGGAGCAGCGGGACCCCAAGGGCTTGTACAAGAAGGCGCGCGCGGGGTTGATTCCTGAGTTCACGGGCATTTCTGCGCCGTACGAGGAGCCGCTGAACGGGGAGCTTACGATCCGGTCGGATAAGTGCAGTGTGGAGGAGGCGGTGCAGCAGATTGTGGATTATCTTGTGAGCAAGAAGTACATTTCTCTGTAGGTTAGAGTGATACATGTGTAGTGTAGTATAATGGACGATATAATATGTTTGCGATCGTGTCAGGCTGGTCAACCCAGTGCGCTGAAATTTCAGGAGTCGGAATTTTGCAAATTTCAGGGCAAAGCAGAAAAAGGGCCCAAAACGGCTAGCGTGAGCCGCAGAGGCGCGATTGCGCAATCGACGTCTGTTCTGTGCTCATCACGCAATTTCTCGCCGCAGCGCAGGGCCCCACGCAGCACTGGCGGAGGTCTCTGCGGGTTTACTGCGCTCGCCGGGCGGATTGCGTGCTGCGCCGGGAACAGCGCGCGAGGTCTGGCCGGCGGGAGCAGCGGGGAGAACCGGGCTGTGGACGCGGCCGCGGGAGTCGCGATGGCGGAGTGCTGGGCGGGGAAGCGGAGGGAGCAGACGCGACGGGGACGCGACGGGGACGCGACGCGCCCGACGCGCCCGACGCGCTTTTCGACGACCGCGATCCGCATCAAAACAGCACAGAAAAGAAAAGCGCGGTTGCATTTGTAAGACGCCCACAGCAGAATCTTCTCGCTCTCCTCCCGCTGCCCTCTTAGTCGCCTCTCCTCCCGCTCTGCTCTTTTCCTCCTCCGCTCTTCTCCCATCACCACCTCCCCGACATCCCCCTCCGCACATCGCACATCCGCAACCCGCAATGTCTCCAGTCGCAGTCGAGAACGCGGCCCCCGTCCCGGCATCCGCCCCCGCCGCCGTCCCTGAGGCCCCCAAGGACGTCAAGATTGCCCTCACGCCCGACCACCTCAAGTTCATCAACGCCCAGCTCCAGCTTCTTGAGCCAGAGCAAATCATCCAATGGTCCATCCTCACCTTCCCGCGCCTATTCCAATCCACCGCCTTCGGTCTCACCGGTCTCGTCACCGTCGACATGATCTCCCGTCTCAAGCCCGAGTACGCCGCCGCCCACCCCATCGAGCTCATCTTCGTCGACACCCTCCACCACTTCCCCGAGACCCTCGCCCTTGTCGATCGTCTTCGGGCAAAGTACCCCACCGCAAAGCTTCACGTCTACAAACCTGAGGACTGCGAAACCGTCGCTGACTTTGACGCAAAGTACGGCCCCCGTCTCTGGGAAACCGACGAGGCCACTTACGACTTTGTCGTCAAGGTCGAGCCCATCCAGCGCGCATACGAGGAACTCGGTGTCCGCGCAACTCTCACTGGCCGCCGTCGCTCGCAGGGCGGTAAGCGTGGCGACCTCGACATCGTCGAGGTCGACGAGTACACTGGTCTCATCAAGATCAACCCGCTTGCCAACTGGACCTTCAAGCAAGTCAACGACTACATCAAGTCCCATGATGTTCCATACAACGCTCTGCTCGACCAGGGCTACCGGTCCGTCGGTGACTGGCACTCTACCCAGCCCGTGAAGGAGGGTGAGGACGAGCGTGCTGGCCGGTGGAAGGGCAAGGCCAAGACCGAGTGCGGTATTCACGAGACCTCGCGGTTCGCCAAGTTCCTGGCGGCGAAGAAGGCGACTGAGGAGTCTTCTGTGCCTGCTGTCACTGCGTAAAGTGTAACGGAAAAAATGCTTGATTGTTATGTTGATTTCTGGCGGGAGTCGCGTGTATTGATATCATTTATCTGGACTTGTTGCTTATGCTGTTTTGTTTTGTTTTTTTTGTTTTGTTTTGTTTTTTTTTTTTTTTTTTTGCTTGCATCTGGGTAGTTTGTTAAAATGGGGGTTTGGATTGTAAATGCACGGTCGTACATACCGAATAGATATATATAATCGTCAGCTTTGATAGAGATGACCTTAAAGGAAGACCTGTGTGGTATTTCTGAAGGAGTGGAGTGTGCCATCTCCAGTGCGCAATGATGAGTTGTATATCATATATATACGTGTAACTCAATCGGTGAGCGTACAGTGATGTCACTGCGATGCGCATAAACTCGTCGATATCTCCAAGTATACATACTTGGTACATATGCAGAAGTAGGATATCCCACGCATGCTATGGAGCTACATCTCGCAAGAACGCGAGATCAGATCGACTACACAATACATACTCGTCGCAGCCAACTGCACGTGAACTTCAGCGTCCACGGTGTAGCTTGAACACGAGGACGCGTCCGTAACGCGTGCGCGACGCGTGTATTCCCCTCCTCGTCACTTCTGCGGGGTAAAGCGGAGAGGTCTTACCTATATACGCAGCACTTTAGCCGAAAAAGCTGCAACGAACGCTGCGAAACCCCGGACTGGCCGAGACAGCGGCCCAAACAAGCAACTATATCGGTCCCCGCCGCACGGCCGCACTCTTTGTGCGACTCACCGATTGTTCGATATCGGCCTCTCGGGCTTATCCCCCGTCATTCATTATATATACACCGCTGGCGGAGGCGGGCGTTCCCGCCTTTGGGCCCTTTGTTCCCGCCCCGCCTTGTAGTCAAGCCTTTGTCTACTCCTTCCCATTTGCCTCATGGACAACCGAGCCTTCTTCCTCCACCAACAATCTTCTCCATGTCCTCTACTGACTACGACGACTACGACGAGAAACATGCTGCCCATGTAGCTTTCGATATCTCCGCCTCTGACTCAAGCATAGCGCACGTCAAAGATATCGAAGCTCAGCATCCCTCTCTCGCCTCCGCCTCCTCTTTCGCGTCCACCCCCGCTTCAGAAAAAGCCCCGTCCAGATCAAGCGACGACGACGACGATGACGATGACATTAGCGCCAACGATGTCGACGCCGATATCGTCTCCTGGGAAGGTCCTAACGACCCTGCAAATCCCATGAACATGCCCTTCTGGCGCAAAATCTCCATAATCTTCATTGTTTCCGCGCTCACCTTCCTCGCGCCTCTCGGTTCTTCCACTTTCGCGCCCGGCGTGCCCGCAATGATGCAAGAGTTCCACTCGTCTTCATCATTGCTCGCATCCTTCGTCCTCTCCATTTACGTCCTCGGATTCGCCGTCGGTCCACTCGTCTGTGCACCTCTTTCTGAAATGTACGGCCGTCAAATCGTGTACCGTGTCTCTTCCGTGCTCTACCTCGCATTCACAGTCGGGTGCGGTGAATGCCACAGTCTCGGTGCAATGTTCGCCCTGCGTCTCCTCGCAGGCCTCGCAGGTTCCGCACCTCTAGCCCTCGGCACTGGCTCCGTCGCAGACATCATTCCCGTCAGTATTCGCGGAAAATACCTGTCTTGCTATGTCATTGGCCCCGTAATGGCACCGGCAATCGGTCCGGTTATCGGAGGCTTCCTCGCCGCTGTCTCCTGGCGTTGGACATTCCGCGTACTTGGTATTGCAAGTGCAGTTCTCACCATCACTGCGTTCTTCTTCTTGCCAGAGACTTATGAGCCATTTATTCTCAAACAAAAGGCAAATCTTCTTCGTAAGGAAACCGGCAACGACAGACTTCACACAATATACGAGGACCGCATCTCGACACCATGGAACCTCTTTGCGCGAAACATCATTCGTCCACTAAAACTTCTCGTTCTCAGTCCGCTCGTCATGCTCATGTCACTCTTCAATGCTGCCACATACGGCGAACTCTACCTTCTCTTCACCACTATCACGGATCTCTTTGAGCACACATATGGCTTCAGCACCAGTACCGTCGGTCTCGCGTATCTCGGCCTTGGCCTCGGATCCCTTGCCTCACTTATTCTCCTCATTCAATTTTCCGACAAAGTCATGCTGCATCTTGCTGCTCGCTCAGGTAAAATAAAGCCAGAGTATCGTCTACCTCCCTTGATCATCTTGACGCCATTCTGCACTGTCGGTCTGCTTTTGTATGGCTGGACAGCACTTTACGGCGTGCATTGGATGGTTCCTGAAATCGGATTATTCCTAACTGGCCTTGGAATGCTCGCCACGTTCGCACCAACAACATATTACCTTGTCGACGCGTACCCATTATATGCTGCATCCGCAGTATCCGCATCAACAATGGTGCGCAGTGTCGGTGGTGCTTTTTTGCCTCTCGCAGGACGTAAAATGTACGCGGCGTTGGGGTATGGTTGGGGTAATACGCTACTTGCAATCCTGGTAATTATCCTCTGGCCAATGACGGTATACTTTTATTTCTTTGGCGAACGCATGCGTAAACGGTTTAATCCGACCTTGTAGTTTGATCTGTGACGGTGTTGACTCTTGCATTTCGGGGGTGAGAATTGGACATGTATATGGACTTCCTTTGCATATCACGGGTTCCTCGACTAATTTATTCTCGTAATTCCTTCTACCTTCTTAATATAATTTTAATTTGACTTCTCAATAGTTACGGCGCATAATCAAGTTAAGTCTTAAGCCATCTAAATCTGAGCTGATCGTGTGAACGTGCTGAAGGGTTTCGTGTGTCAGCATTATCAAACTCCCAATCCACATCCAAATCGACATCATCTACGTAACCTGAATTGACCGAGCACAATCGCACTGTTATAACCACCTCACCAGGCTCATACATACAACAAATAGATCACAATGGTACGTGTTACTTAAGACTTATCATAAACTGTATATAATAATTAGATAGTACGGTGGATATCGCGAAGATGATGACGACGACGATGTCGAGATGATCGGCAGCAATCCCACGAGCGGCAGCCGAGCGTTCGACCCATGGCGCAGCGTAATGGCGAGTCGGATGGGGTACAACAATCCGAATCAGAAGTTTAGCGAGTATTTTAGATGTTATCCGGTTGCGATGCTTCCTGGAACTGAGCGTGAAAATTTAAACTACGGAGGCAAGATCATGCTGCCGCCGTCGGCGCTGAACAAGTTGACACGGTTGAATATCTCGTATCCTATGCTTTTCGAGCTGAAGAACGAGGAAGTTGAGTTGGCTACGCACGCGGGTGTACTTGAGTTTATTGCAGAGGAAGGAAGAGTTTATCTTCCACATTGGATGATGGAGCGACTAGCGCTACAACCTGGCTCGTTGGTTGTCGTGTCCAGTACGAGTTTGCCACAGGGATTGTTCGTCAAGATTGAGCCACAATCACCGGATTTCCTCGACATTTCTGATCCTAAAGCTGTGCTTGAAAACGCGCTTCGCAATTTCACGACATTGACCGTGGACGATATTTTTGAGATCAAGTATAACAACAAAGTGTATGCGATTCGTGTACTCGAGATCAAACCGTCATTGTACTCTGGTATCTCGGTCGTCGAAACAGATCTCGAAGTCGACTTTGCGCCACCTGTGGGCTACGTCGAGCCATCGCGTATTGCGACACCGGTCTCGCGTAACTCGACAATGGTGCCAACGCCAGAGGGCCACAGTATGGCGTCGATGATTGGCTACGCACAACTCGCGAGCGCGTCTCAGTCAAATGTCTCGCTTCCGTCCGTTGCCATGCGTACATCTGCAGGCGCAGAGTCCTTAGGTCACAGATTGTCAGGTCGGCCGGTGTCGAGATCAAGTACCCCGTCCGCGTCGCGTCCGGCCGCGAGTAGCAGCAGCGCTGCGGCGGCGGCGGCGGCGGCGGCAAAGAAAACAACAAACACGGACAGCAGCAACAACAACGAAAGCAACATTGTTGTACCTAGTTTGTCAGATGCGCTACGCAAGGGCAGTGAGTTTGCAGTGACGTCAAAATCCGCGCAGGATAGAGATAGAGCCATTCCTGCGCCGCTGCGGTTACCATTTGGCCAGCTGTTCTTTGGGTATCCTGTTGTGCCGGTTAAGTCCGAGTCGTGAGGAGAAGGGGAATCTTGGAACTGTCCATAACTACATGAATTGCAGTACATTACATCAATATTTGTAGAAGATCGATCCGTATGCATGCGTCTTTCCTCAATAGGAAGCGTGAGAAGCCGGCCGACATCCGGAGTTAGCTTGGATAAAAATGCACCCAGTCCAAAAGCCAACCCCACCCGCACGGGAGTCCCCACAACAATGCTCTCGAAGTTTCCAGCGCAGGCGCGGCCTGCGGAGTCCCCGGATCGTGGGCGGCCACGGAACCCTGGGCCGTGTAAGCACACGCTATTATTTTTTTTTTCCGATCCCGACGCGCCGAACGCGACAAGGTAATAATTCCATTCTATTCGCTTCCTTCGTGGTTTCCGCAGATATAATTTCCCGTAGCCTTCTCCGTCCCCGGTTCGAACTCTCGATTCTCCATTTCCTCCTCCAACCACCCTCACCACCTTCACCAACATCCACACAATGAACCGCCTCGCGTCCAGCTCATCCCGGGCCGCGGTCTCCGCGCTTCCGCTCCGCAGACTTGGCGCCGCCTCCCAGCTCCGCCACTTCTCCCACAAGGAACTCAAGTTTGGCGTCGAGGGCCGCGCTGCTCTTCTCAAGGGCGTCGACGTCCTCGCTTCCGCCGTCGCCGTCACCCTCGGCCCCAAGGGCCGCAACGTGCTCATCGAGCAGAGCTTCGGCTCTCCCAAGATCACCAAGGACGGTGTCACCGTCGCGAAGGTATGTCCCGGTCTCTGATTTCCACCCCGGACGTGACAAGCCGATGCTAACAACAATGCTCTACAGTCCGTCGTGCTTAAGGACAAGTTCGAGAACCTCGGCGCCAAGCTGCTCCAGGACGTCGCGTCCAAGACTAACGAGATCGCCGGTGACGGTACCACCACCGCCACGGTTCTCGCTCGCGCCATCTTCACCGAGTCCGTTAAGAACGTCGCCGCGGGCTGCAACCCCATGGACCTCCGTCGCGGTGCCCAGGCTGCTGTTGACAAAGTTGTCGAGTACCTCCAGAAGAACAAGCGCGACATCACTACGTCTGAGGAAATCGCTCAGGTCGCCACGATCTCGGCTAACGGCGATACCCATGTCGGAAAGCTCATTGCCAGCGCCATGGAGAAGGTTGGCAAGGAGGGTGTTATCACCGTTAAGGAAGGCAAGACCATCGACGACGAGCTCGAGATCACTGAGGGTATGCGTTTTGACCGCGGCTTCATCTCGCCATACTTCATCACCGATGTCAAGACTGGCAAGGTCGAGTTCGAGCACCCTCTTCTCCTCCTCTCGGAGAAGAAGATCTCTGCTCTCCAGGACGTCATCCCCGCTCTTGAAATTTCCAACAAGCTCCGTCGTCCTCTTTTGATCATCGCTGAGGACATTGACGGCGAGGCTCTTGCTGCCTGCATCCTGAACAAGCTCCGTGGCCAGGTCCAGGTCGCTGCTGTCAAGGCCCCCGGCTTTGGCGACAACCGCAAGAGCATTCTTGGCGATATCTCGATTCTCACCGGCGGAACCGTGTTTACTGAGGAGCTTGACATCAAGCCTGAGGCTGTTAGCCCCGAGATGCTTGGTTCGTGCGGTTCGATCACCGTCACCAAGGAAGACACTATTATTCTTAACGGCGAGGGTGAGAAGGACAACATCATCCAGCGTTGCGAGCAGATTCGCGCGACCATGCAGGAGTCATCGACTTCTGAGTACGAGAAGGAGAAGCTGCAGGAGCGTCTTGCCAAGCTCTCGGGCGGTGTTGCCGTCATCCGTGTCGGTGGCTCGTCTGAGGTCGAGGTCGGTGAGAAGAAAGACCGGTTCGTCGATGCGCTTAACGCTACCCGCGCTGCCGTTGAGGAAGGTATCCTTCCCGGTGGAGGCACTGCTCTTCTGAAGGCGTCGCGTGCGCTTACTGACATCCCCACTGCGAACTTTGACCAGTCTCTGGGTGTTTCGATCATCAAGTCTGCGATCACCAGGCCCGCGCGGACGATTGTTGAGAACGCTGGTGGTGAGGGCTCTGTTGTTGTCGGCAAGCTCACCGATGAGTTTGGCGAGGACTTCAACCGCGGCTACGACTCGTCTAAGGGCGAGTTCACCGACATGGTTGCGTCGGGTATCATTGATCCGTTCAAGGTTGTCCGGACTGCTCTGATTGACGCCAGCGGTGTTGCGTCGCTTCTCGGCACGACCGAGTGCACGATCGTTGAGGTGCCTGAGGAGAAGCCTGCTGCGGCTGGCGCGGCGGGCGGCATGGGCGGCATGGGCGGTATGGGCGGCATGGGCTTCTAAACGGCGCCCAGGTTGCGATCTCCACTCGAGAAGGATAAAAAAGAGATGAATGGCGCGAGTGTGTGTTTTATGTGTATAAAACGGTATAATTTTTTTGTAGATAGTCACCAAGCATCAAAAGCAGCTTCCAAAATGATATGTACCATGTAGTTAACGCACGACGTGTTTTGCAACGCGTGCGACGCGTGCCGATGGCCAGAAGCGGCGCGCTGGGTGGCTGTGCTGTGCAGCTCGCGGAAAGACCACGGGTTAGGGTTCCCAAATGACCAAAACAAAGATCGCGCCCGGCGGGAATTCGGTCGTGTTTTCGCCGCGCCGGTTCCCACCTTTCAACCCTCTGTCGTTTTCCTTGTTTCGATTTCTGGAATTACAAAGATCAACCGGTCGACAGCTTCAGAGTAAACAAAAGTAGTTTGCTTTGATTTAAGTGGTGTTCCTTTGCGTGTATCACCAAGTTTTTCTACAAACAGGCGCTAAATCACCAGCGCGTGTCTCTCACCACCACAACAACAACACACGTCGCGTTAGCAACATGTCTGGAGGAAAAGGAAAGTCGCATGGAGGAAAAGCGGGTGTTAAGGAGGGACGTTCGCAAATTTCGCACTCTGCGCGAGCTGGTCTTCAGGTATGTTACCGGTACGGGGGGGAGCGTTTGACGGGATGGCGAATGCTAACTTTTGGTGGCGTGTAGTTCCCGTGCGGTCGTGTTAAGCGATTCTTGAAGAACAATTCACAGAACAAGATGCGTGTTGGTGCTAAGGGTGAGTTTTTCTATTTTGCTTGTCGCGTTTGATTTTTTTTTCGGTGGTTTGTTGACTAACGCGTTGCTCAGCTGCTGTGTACGTCACCGCAGTCCTGGAGTACCTCACTGCTGAGGTTCTTGAGCTTGCCGGCAACGCTGCCAAGGATCTTAAGGTCAAGCGTATCACTCCTCGTCATCTTCAACTTGCCATCCGTGGCGATGAAGAGCTTGATACCTTGATCAAGGCCACGATCGCTTACGGTGGTGTGTTGCCACACATCAACAAGGCGCTGATCAAGGACACCAAGAAGAAAGCCAAGTAGATCTTCTAGTTGATGCACAGAAGAGAGTCGGTGTATGATATGGAAGTGACACGGTTTCGACGTGTGGATGTTTTCTACTTTTGTTTGCTGCACATTGGCCTGTGGTGAACGAAGCCAAGCGACGATAAGGGTCGCTTTGTCTCTGGATGTATTGGTGAATACACACAGGCCTGCGAATGTGACTGTTTGTACTTTATTTTGCTGTTTTCTCTTTTTTTTTATTTTGCGTTTCTGTTGTCTGTAACATTAGCGATATAGTGAGACGCGACGGCGTGCCGTCAAGGACTCGCTTGTGTAACACTACGCTGAGGATAAATTTATATAAATGTGATCAAACTGTACTGTATCCGAGATCAAACCAGCTCGAAAATGAGGTCACTTTGGCGCAGAATGTAAAGTGAACATACGCGTGTATATGTATGGTAGCGAGGCCCAGGCCGGGAAGTGTTGGCGGAGCCGCGCGCGGGCCATCGCACGACGTACGGATCTGTACGACAGCTAGTTGGGAGTTCTGACGTAACTGTACAGACGCACCGTTAAGTGCGTGTGCGACCGACCATGCCATGTATATATGGGCGGGCTGCCGATCTGCGACAGCCTATATGCGCGGTTGTCCAGCGAACAGCCCGGTCGAACAGCTGCCGGTTTGCTTTCTGACGCGCAGATCGCTCGCTTCGTCTGTACGTATATACATATTCACCCTCCATACCATTCATTCCCTGTTCTTGTCCCTGCTCCTGTTCCTGAATCCTCCTTCCACCTCACCCGTCGATCATCTCCCCTCCTTTCACAACTATATCACCTGCGTGCCGCTCTCGGCTTGTCGTCAGCTCAACCCAGCCATTCTTCTCATCCACCTCCTTCCTCTCCAACTGCACAATCATGCGGATCCGTAACCCCGCCGTTCTCGCCGCCGCCGCCGTCTTCACCACCTCCGTCTCAGGCGTCTACCTCTCCAAGCAGGCTGACCGCAACAATGGGAATGGTCCCACGCTGCTTCTTCGTGAGCCATTACAGCATCTCTTTCGAACATCACCAGTGTTAAGTGATACTGTCGTCATCACCGCGCAGCCGATACCTAGACCTGCGCTCTTAAGCGGCGGCCCGCTTCCCGGATTAAGCCACGCTGAGTTTGAAATCTGGCTTTCCAAACAGGCAAAGTCGTGTTTCCAAAACATGCTGGCAAATATCGGACCAAATGGCCGTAACATTGTCAACGGACACACCGAGATGACCGTCGACGGAACTCACCCGAAAGTACTTCCTGGCGTCGTTGTTGCGTCACCGTCAACGTCGTATCCGGACTACTTCTTTCAGTGGGTTCGCGATGGCGCGATCACGATGCGCGCTCTTGTCTCAGACTATGAGGAGACTGGAAACTTGGGGTCCAAGGAGATCTTGGACATGTTTGCTGAAAACGCAGGGATCACTCAAAGAACAAAGAACCCGAGTGGTGATTTCACTGGAAATGCAGAGGGCCTTGGCGAGCCAAAGTTCAATGTCGATGGAAACGCTTTTACTGATTCGTGGGGCCGGCCTCAAAGGGTATGTTACTTACACAAATGAATACTTCACTGATGCTGACTATTGTGAAGGACGGTCCTGCTCTTCGCTCGCTGACTCTCATGGACTACTTTGACGTTCTGCAATCCAAAGACGGTATCAAGACCGCCGATCTCAAGTATCTTTACGACCTAATCAAGCCTGATCTCGAATACACTGCACGCTTCTGGACGAAGTCTGGTTTTGACCTTTGGGAGGAAGTCGACGGTTTGCATTTCTTTACCGCAATGGTGCAGCATAAAGCGCTTGTGCAAGGCGAGCGCATCGCGAGACTGTTTAATGACCAAGGTGCCGCGGATTGGTATCATAAGCAAGCTGTTGGTGCGCGGTCTCTTGTGCATGCATTTTGGAACGACGAGAAGCAGCATTTGGTTGAGACTCTCGGAGGTCCACGATCAGGACTCGATGCCGCACTCCTTCTTGGCGCTATTCACGGTGGCACAGCAGAGACGTATCTTCCGCACTCTGACGAGGTCATCGCGTCGCTGCATGCACTTGTTTTAGATATGCGCGACCGTCATCCCATTAACGAGATTGACGCAAAAAGCTTCAATTCTTCTGGTTCTTACACTTTGCCTCCTTCATTTGGTATCGGGCGATACCCTGAGGACGTATACGCCGGTGGTGATAAGAAAGCAGAGTTGCCCGGGCAGATTGGAAATCCGTGGTTTTTATGTACCGCGTCAGTTGCGCATACACTTTATGCGCTTGCTGAACACCTTGCATCGTCTAGTGAGCCGTTTATCCGAATTAATGAAGTCACGGCGCCGTTTTATCTTCACTTGATTCCAAACCAGGTTGATGCCGCAGTGAATGGAGATACACTGCCAAAGGGATACCTTCACAAATCACTTCTCTTCAACAGCCTCATCACGTATGCGGACGGCTTTGTCAAGGTCATTCGTAAACACCAGGACGAAGAAGGAAGTATGAGCGAGCAATTCGACCGTCATGATGGATACCTTCGTGGCGCTCGGGACTTGACGTGGAGTTACGAGTCTGTATGGAATGCAGTACGAGCACGCGAGCGTGCGCTTAATGCAATTGAGTCGTATCAAGATACACAGGTGAAGCAGAATCTCATATTTGAAAAGCTGAAAGAAGAAGCATTGCTGAAATTGAGTGCTGATGAGAAGTTGAGAATTGACTCCCTTGTCGACGAACTCGAGAAGGATTTCCCGGATATCCAGTAATCCAATCATTCATTTTGTCATCGAGTTCGACTTTTTGATATACGCTTTTGCTTTGATTTTTTTTTAGGTTTATGTTGGTCAGGTCGGGTCGGGTTGAATCTTGGTTGGGTGTAAACGCATGGTCTTTGATATGAAATTTTGGTTTCGAAGGTTGGTCGGGTTTCTTTCAATTGTCTGCTGTCATGACACATATAGATTTATGTGTATATGCTCCACGCTTTCATGTATCAATTTGCAGATTCTGTTATGTTGGATCTTTGGTTTTTTTTTTTTTTGTTTTTGTTTTTGTTTTTGTTTTTGTTTTTGTTCATCGCTGCATGCGCAGATAATCGTGCATCATGTCAAATACGTCATGAACCACATTTTATCTCTCTCATTGTTTCAATGCCGTGTGTTTTGTTTAATTCGCATAGCACTGTTCACTTTATCACCTAGAAAATAAAAAAATACAACTACGTGAATGTAGCTTCTTGAACCGGGTACACAGTAAGCGCTGTCATCGTACTATCATGGCTAAACGTACAGATCATGTAAATCATGGCAGAAGCTCAATCGACCTGTTCAGTTCAAATTTATATTATGTACATATATTATTAGCCAATAACGCCACGTTTTAACCTGTTTATTCAAATCTGACCAGTAGGCTTTGCCTTGAACTTGCGCCCACCCCGATCAGCTGGTCGATACTGCATCTGCGATCCGTAGACCAGAAACGACAAACACGAGTCTGCAAGTTCATGTTGTTGCAAAACACTGTCCAGATTCTCTTTTGATTGGATAAGTTTGTCCAGATAAGATTGTTTCCAGATGCTAGCATGAAATACAGTACCCTGTTTCGGTACCGTCTTCACCTCGTTTTGCGGAGTAATTATAACCAGCGCCGATTTTGTCTCCTGGATCACAATGCCACTGATTCCAACTCTAGTCGCACACCGACAGCGGTAAACACGCACAAACGCACCGTGAATATCTGCGCTTGCAAGCTTCGACGCGGACTCTTGTACCTCATTAAACTTCCACCGACGACTACTCATTTGGTGCTCTCGCATCGCTTCAATTTGAGTCGTCATTGTCGGTTCCGCAACCATACCCGTACTGGTATCAATTGTAATTGAGTCCAAATGCCCACTGTTCATCTGCTCCGCCTTCAGATCGCCCAATCCCAACAACTCGTAAACGTATCCATGCCATAGTTCCAGCAGCGGAAGATACACAGCAAACCGCGCGGCATTCTTGTCAATCTCAAACAGCTTCGTCCGCTTCCTCATCGCTGAACTCAAAGGTTTTGGCTTTGCAACGGCTTTAGGAGCCGATGCGCCACCAGCTGTAACGGGCTCGGCTTCATAATCTTCCTCAGTGTCGGGGAGTCGCTCAAAAACGTCGTTCAACGCAAGCTTGCGAAGCTCGTCGCGTTTCTTGATAGCTTCAACGTACTTTGCTCGAATCGCGCTAAGATCTACCTTTTTTTGTGACTTTTTGGGTGCTTGCTTTGGCTTGACTTTGTTTATACTCGTCTCCTCCACTGAGTGTGCTGACATCTCAGCATCCCGCATTTCTTGATCCGTGCTAGCTTTTTCAATCGTAGCTTTTTTTCGTTCCCGAAGATTCCGCTTCCGCGCCTCCCGCATCTTTTTCTTCCTCTCTGCAATCTTCTCGTCTCTCTTCACAACCCTAGCATACCTCCTCATCTCCCTTTTATCCATCTTCACTATTCTCGCTCCGTGATCTCCAGCATACCCAGCCGTAGTCAGCACGTCCGTCGAAACACGCTCTCCATTCGCAGCCCTTATCGCAAGATGCTTTATCAGCCCTCGCACATCATTCGG
The DNA here is from genome assembly GCA_030705025.1 of Myxozyma udenii. NCBI lineage: Eukaryota > Fungi > Ascomycota > Lipomycetes > Lipomycetales > Lipomycetaceae > Myxozyma > Myxozyma udenii. Next base: position 92,124 of record JANIWG010000028.1, read on the forward strand.
ATTCGAGTGCGCGCCCAGCATTCCAAGCGACTGGATCTTGATTTTGTCATACACTTCCGTCGCTTTACGAGCCGAGATCCCAGACTGCGCGAGAACAGACACGATAACCTTGTGCAAAGCCGCGTCGTGCGCAGCATTTTGCGGCTGCTGCACGTTGATCGCAGCAGCAAACGCCTGTTTCGGAGGCATTATTTGCGAGCTTCTGTGGTTTTGTCCCGTGTAGGTTGTCCGTTGCGTGACTGCGTGAAATTTGGTGAAGAAATCTGGGAATATCAAAGAAATTAGAGTTTGGATGCTCTGCGGGTTTGGGGTGATCACGTCGCCGGCCTGCTCGAAACTCGACAAGATCCAGCGTGTTTTCACCACGTCCCCCCCGCATCACCGCAACTCTATCTTTGTTTGCTCCAGCAGAGTCTTTGCAACTGTGTTGTGAGCAACAGCAGAGATCATGTCAAAACGGCCTGCGCCTCCCGTTCCGCCTGCGGCCGCAACAGCCGCGAACAGCTCGACATTTCACCGTCGGTCGCGAGCGCGCCGCGTCGGATTTGCAGACGACGTCGACAGCGCGCGGGGACCACACCTATCGACAAACACTACTGCTGACGATGAGGAGGAGGAACTGCTACAGGAAGATATTCCGGGATCCGCGCCAAAGCAGGCTCGGAGGAATAAGCTGCGACTACAGGGATATGACACAGATAGCTCTGAAGACGATTTCTTTAGTGCGACGAGGAACGCGCGAGCGAAGCAGAACGCAGGAGCGAAGGGAGATGACGAAGATGATGACATGTTTGGTGATTTGGATGAAAAAAAAGAAGAAGGAGGTGAGGCAGCAGAGGAGGAGGAGATAGATGGCTCTTCTGACGAGGATGATTTGGATGGCGCATCGAAGAGGTCAAAGAAGGTTAAATTTTTGGATATCACGCAGATCGAGGGTCAGGAACGATTACAGGCCAGTGGTGTTGACGCGAATGAAGACGATGAAGAAGAAGGTATTGTAGATGCGAAGCGCGCAAATCGGGAGTTTGAGCGGTTTGTTGCGATGCAGTCGCACGCAACCGACGGTGAAGACGACGGTGGAAGTGATAAACACAAAGGCAAGGAACGAGCCAGTGACGCGATGGATGTTGATAATGAGGACGATGGTGATGACGAAGAAGAAGAAGGAAATGCCAATAATGATGAAAATCTGGATGCTGAGATTGCAGAAACCGGATCGCGACGCCATGCACCGAAGATTGAGGCATTCAACATGCGTGCAGATATGAACGAAGGTGCGTTTGATCAAGATGGCAATTTCATCCGAGATGCCGAAGCAGAGGCTGCAGAAAAAGCAGAAGCGTCACATGATAGTTGGCTTGAAGGTGTTTCCATGAAGCAGATTCGAGAGGCAGCACAAGCGAATGAAGCGCGACGACAACGTGAGATGCAGGCTGAGATGGAAAATATGCGGGAAGAGGAGGAGAGACATTCAAGTGTGCTTATGGCTGTTTTGCTCAACGAGCTTGAGGTTTCAGAAACACCACTTGAGGCGCTCGCGCGACTTGCACCAAAGACGAAGAAGAAGAAATGGGGAGGTAACAAGAATAAGCGGAAGAAAGAGCCAGAGCAGGAACAAACACCAGAGGAGCTTGAGAGGGAACGACGACGGAAAGCGAGCGTCGAGGCGATTTCGGACGCGGCGGATAAGCTGCTTAATCGTGGTATGACGGATATTTACGATTCGCCGCGCGAGAAAATTGCGAGAGACTACACGAGAGATACGGGCGAGGAGTGGAAACGGCCTACAGAGGATGAGTAGTTCTGGCAATGATGATGTATTTTTGATAGGAAGATGTATGATTTGAATATGATGTGAGATATAACTAATGAGCGCAAGCACAGAAAATGTTTAAAACATGAAGGTAAGATTAAGCCGATTTGTATCCGTTCGTCTCGAGCCACTTTGCAAGCTCAAGCTTATCTCGCGAAACGAAGGCACTCAAAGCACCAATGATGTCAAGACCTTGACCAACGGATCGCTCAAAGCCCTTAGTATCCTTACTCTCGAAGAACGTTTTGATATCCTCATACGCCTCAATTGAGGAGAACTCAATGATGGAAAGACGCACGAATCGATCCAGAACGACCATGTTGCCCGACATGAGATCATAAATCGCCTGCCAGTTCGCCTTGATATAGTTCCACAACGCCCAGCGCGCAGCACCGTTGCTCGAAAGCGACACTGCAGGAGAATGAACGTCTTGTGTCGCGATCTTGCCGCTGAGAATCAAGTCCAAAGCGCGTTGAATGAGCTCGGGGTGCTTAGACTTGCCGATTGCAGAAAGAGCAGTCTCGCGACCATCAACAGAGGACGGGTTGTTGAATTCGTCAAAAATGGCATCGAAGACAAATGTTGCTTCCTCAAGCGTCGAGTCCTCCTGCGACATTGCGATCGAGAACACGGCACGGCGCAAGCTGGGGTGAATTGCGCTTTTATCGCCAGCTGCAAACTTCTTGAACTGCGAAAGCGCCTCTGTAACGATGGCCTTGTTGCCAGCACCACCAGCAAGGCTGATAGCAAGCGCACGAAGCTGCTGAGTTTGGTAGCCCTCACCATCCTTAAACTCCCATCCAAGCTCTTGCACAACTGGCTCGGTAATATCGACAATGAACGCGTTAAGCGCACCAAGGATTTCCTTGGGCTGCTCAAACATCGCAGAGCGCAAGTTTGCCAAGCGAGCAGCAATCTCAGACCACACAATAAACGACATCTCACCCTTGAGTCCTTTGATAAACGACAGCATACCGACAGTTGAGCCGAGACCAGCAAGTGCCATGAAGGCAGAGTCAGCAATAAGACCGACCTTGTCGGCAACCGACAGCTTATCCTTAGCGGCGCCAAGCTTGGCAAGGCGTTCCGGCGGATAGTTCACACGGTAAACACCAGTCTGGTTCTTGTTGAGCTTGTAGAAGTCTTTCGAGTTGAGACCATTGATAATGGTTCCGCGGCTAAAGAAAGAGTTGACACCTGAAAACGCCGAAGCAGACTCGCCCTCGACGTAAATGCCAAGAGGAATCCACCACAACGTTTCGTTCTCTTCAGGTTTGACGTCGCCCGAAGACAAAAATCGGTCCTGACGCAAAGTAATGAATTCATCTGACTCAGTGACAGTGATCACAGGGAAACCGATCTTGCGGATCCACTCCTCCATGATAGTGTTGACATCGATACCGCTCGCGGTGCCAACAGCGTCCCAAAGGTCCTTGGTGGTGGCATTGCCATAGGCGTGCGCTTTGAGATAGTCCGAAACACCCTTTAGGAATGTCTTAACACCCAGATGCGACGAGATCATACGTATTGACGAAGCACCCTTGAGATACGAGATTGCATCAAAGATCTGGTCGACCTCAAGACCGGAGCGAACAGGGACTTCGATGGCGTGCGACTGGCGAAGCGCATCCAAGCCAAGCGCGCTCTGCATGGCTTCGGAAACAAACATGCCGAAAACGTCCCAATCGGGGTAGAAATTATCAATGGCAAGCCATCCGACCCATGTGGCAAAACCCTCGTTGAGCCACAATTCGCTCCACCACTCCATTGTAACCAAGTTGCCGAACCACTGGTGAGCAAGCTCATGAGCAATGACGTAAGCAACACGGTTCTTGTATCGAGCATCACTTGTCTCTGGATCAAAGAGAAGCGCAGTGGTACGATAGGTGATAAGACCCCCTGGAAATGATTAGAGTAGGGACAGTGGCATATAAAGACACAACTTACAGTTCTCCATAGCACCGTGCGAGAACTCGTGAACGGCCAGCAGATCAAGTTTAGGCAAAACGTAGTCAATGCCGAAAATCTCAGAGAAATAATCGACAATCTTCGTAGCATTCTCAAGAGCAAATTCTCCCTGTTTGATAAGACCCTTGGTTGTGTAGATACGGACGGGCATTTTCTTGCCGTTGTAGAGATGATCTGTGAATGCCTCAATGTATTCAAAATCGCCAACAGCCCAGGCAAGTAGCTAAAGTAAAATTAGCTTTGACAGCTTATGTACAATTATAGAAAGACGTACGTAGGTGCTCATGACAGGCGAGGTCGCAAAGGAAACGGTCTTGACCTTCTTGGCGTCCAAACCAGCCTTCTTTCCATCCTCTGGAGGTTTGCTTGAAACAACTGGCATGTTGCTGAGAGCGGTCCATTCCTGGGGAATGGTAATTGAGAAGTCAAATGTAGCCTTGAGAGCCGGCTCGTCAAAGCTGTGCGTAAAGTCAGTCAACCTTGATTCAGAGGTGATTGTAGAAATCAATTGCGAGGGACGTACCAGGGGAAAGCCCGACGAGCATCACAAGACTCAAACTGAGTTGAGTACATGTAGACCTCTTCACCCTCCGTGTTTTTGTACTTTGAGCGGTAGAAGCCAGCCATCTTGTCGTTCATCATGCCGGAGAAGGCGGCGGTGAGCGATGCACGGGTGCATTCGACCGGAATCGACTCTGAGAGAACAAGAGTCGCAACTTCGGTCTTTTCATCGATTGCTATGTCGGACACGGCAATTTCTGTCGTGGCTGTGATACGATGGTAGCGTTAGAAAAGCAGGATCGCGTTGAGTTGGATTACATTAGAACGTACTTTTTGAGAGCTCGAGGCTGACGGAGGCCTTGGAGATAGACAGCTCGCGCACGTTCAGCTTGATCTCGGAAATGGGGCCGGGACCTTTGACATCCAAATCAATCTTGACGCCTCCATTGTAGGTAAACTTGGAGGTATCGAGATCGTAGATGGCGAGGGAGTAGTGAACCGGACGGACGGTGGTGGGGAGGATCTCGCGATCGGACATGGTTGGCGGCGGAGAGCACAGAGAAGGTCAATCCGAAGAGGAGATAGAATGAGCAAGACACGCCTCGAAAACAGAACACAGCAGAAAAACCTTTTGCAGGGATTGCGCGGGCAGCAGAAACTGTGATCGGGCGGACAATGGCTGGCGGAAACAGATCAAACAATGCTTAACTACATACGGTTTGATTGTATGTATGGATCTCGTTCGATGCTTAATCGGGTTGGGAGTACGGAGTGCGGCGCGCTAAGTACGCGCTTAACAGTTTCAATACCCTGACCCTTATTTCTGGCATTTAGACGTCGTTTTTGAAGCTGAGTATGCGAAATCTTTCCGTAAGACTTCAACCGACTCAAAGCTCAACCGACGACTCAGCGGTTAGTGTGAATTGAATGAATGTCCATTGTTTTTGTCCCCGACTTACGTCGGCTCATCCATATACTCTTGCACCGCGGATCACGAACGCGTCTTTTTCTGAACAGAGTAATACTCAAAGAATAAATAAGCTCAGGAAAACCTCTCTTTCTGTGCGGTGTCCTAGATCTCTCTTTAGCATTAACCGCTCAGCATTAACCGCTCCGCATCTGACGTCGGCGGCATCCCATTATCATCCAGCCATATATCAGTAATCAATCAATTTGCCTATTATGCAGAAGAATATAGATTCGTCCAGTGTTAGTCGCTTACTCGATCAGCAACTGCATGGATGCAAAAATGCGATCACTGTACGCGTCGCCGACGCGTCGTAAAACCTGGCTCCATACACACACAGAGCTGAAGTTAATTCGATGTGCGGCGTATACGCATATAAAATCCATGCACTGCCATCTGCATCATTGCAAAATAAAAACAAACATCACACGCGCCTCCCTCACCTCCTTTTCAACGCGTTGTCAAGTCACTGCGCGTCAAATAATGTCTTTGAACTTTCCCGTTGGACCAAGAAACCCTTACGAGCTTTGGTACAAGCCAACACATGCGCCCCATGTCATCCGCAGAGCTAAAAAGCCGGTGTCGAAGTTGTTGCCCGGCTATCAAAGTGGCATTCGACCACGCCAAGAAGACGACGAAGAGTTCGATGATCTACTGGATCCACACTACAACGCGCGTGGTCTGAGTGATTTGGAGGCCGCAGAATTACAGTACGTGCGCCAAGTCGAGAGTATTAGATCGTTTGGCTATACGTTTCTGCGGCCGCCTGGCTTTACCAAGACGGAGCAGACGTTATTAGAGGAGCAGGACTTATCTGAATCTGAGTCCGAAGTAAACGGTTTAGTGGAAAATCCTGAGATTGATCCAGATGCGGTGGGAGAGGAAGAAGGCGATGAAGAGAATGAGGAAGAAGATGAGGAGGACGAGCTTGCTGAAGACTTGTCCGAAGAAGATGATGAAGAAGAAGCCAATGATCAGGCTGAAGGCGACGAGTACGACGAGGAACTGGATGATGATGAAGAAGCGCTCACTGGTTGGTCTCGACGCAACTTACGTCGTCGTCGATACAGACCTGCTTCTTTTGCGGAGGAAGTCGACCTTGATGCGGATATTCCTGATGGTGATCAAACTACTTACGACGTCGAAGACGACGAAGAGGAAGAGGAAGAGGAAGAGATGTACGATGAAGAGGAAGTTGAGGAGGATGAGAATCCAGATGTTGTTGACATAGAGGACGAAAGTGTTGCCATTGAGAGCGATGACATGTACGAAGATCCCATCACGGGCAGTGGCAGTGAGATCAGTCGCAGTGTCAGCGGTATCACCGGCTTTTCCGGAATCTCACTATCTGCGAATCCAAGCATAATGCAGGAGACCGCCACGGACGATGAGGATTATGATATGGCTATGGACTCCGATTAAGCATGGTGCAACTGGGCTGAGTATTGCATTTAACGGCGTTTTGCGGTTTTCTAGGAGTTATATAATTAGTTATCACATTCAATACAGTGCACATCGCACAGACTCGTTACCGAAATGAGCATGTATCCAGTGCAAGGTATGATAAAGATGATACAAAGGTCCACGCACAGTTTGGTTAAAACAGGCGATGCCATCGATCAAATGCTTACATGAAAAAAAAAAAGGCTAAAAGTGATATAAAGTAAAAATAGGCACAAAAGTAAAAAAAAAAAAGACAATCTTTTACAGAACCTACACGTCAATTCAATAATACATGCCAAGCAGCGTCTGAATCAACTGCATGCGCATATAAACATTATATCGACCAACTAAATCAAAGAAATGCACTTAGTGCGAGCCGGGACCCCGCGAAACCTTGTCGAGAACGGACTCGTACGCGACCTCGCTGAAGTCAGTGCCCTGAATCTCGGCAGCAATACCGTTGAGCGAGCGACGAATAGCGTCCTTCGACGAAGCGTAGACCATCTTGCTCTGCAATTGTAGAAAAGATCATTGTTAGCTACACAAACTTTCTTCATTAAAATTATGGTACGTACGCGGACAGGAGCAGTGTCGGGCGACCAGGTGAAGAAGCAGATCTTGTTTCTGTATCAAAAAGTTAGCAACAGTTCTTCACACATTTGTAGAAATATACATACCGCTTGCCCTCACCGCCGGAGAGCTCGTACTCAAAGTCGTAGACAGCGTATCTGCAGTCATTCTCGGGGAGCTTGGCAATGAAGTCATCGTACGAAGGCTCAGCAGACTTATCAGCGACAACAATCTCAGTCTTCTTGTCGTTCAGAGCAAAGATGATGAACTTGGTGGTACGGCCGAGCTTGAGCTCGTTGAAGGCCGTTTGGCACTCATTGTTAAGGGCGACACTAGTTGATCTGCGTTAGTTACATCCGATATTTGACCAAATATTGTCAATATCCGTACCCAGATCGAGACTAAAGAAAAAAAATACGTTAGCACAAACTTATTCCAGACCAGATGCTCGTGAGTCCTGGCGCACGCTCAGACAAACTGGCCATACACAGTCTGATTCAACCACACGTTATCGTCCATAGACGGGATTTATTGCACCCACGTCACCAAATCATTTAAACCATAATTCCGTCGCCAGTCAAAAAAGACAATCGGCACGCAGTCTCCAGATCGGTAATAGCTAGTAACCGCAGTCGGTAATGCTACTTTTCACGGTTCTATACCCGGACCGGCTTCTGACTGTTGTGCGCAAGCAATGCGCCATAGATCTCACGAGCGAGACGTCGCAAACAACAATCGCATCTCAACAAGCAACAGTGATCCACCTACCATATTGTATACTAGTTAATCCTGACGTGTGAAGGTTGGGATGGATAAGAAAGCAGGCCAGAAGAAGAGCAAACTGTGGACTGCGCCGGGCCGGTGTTCTTTTGGCGGCGTGTGTTTGTATTCGACGCGGCCGACTCCTGTCTCGGGCGCTGACATTTTCCGATGCTACAAGGCCCTCCTCCGCCGTCTGTGATCGCCCTCACTGCTTTCTTCCTTCTCTTCGCCTTCTCAACGAGCAATATGTTAGCATTTCAATACATGCAGATACTTTTGCTAAATAAATGACTTTGAAGCTTTATTATAAAGGGCAATGTTACCAGTCGTCTCGCAGTACTGTACGAGCTTCCTTGATTACCGGCTACTTTCAGTCACGTGCTTACAAATGACGTATACATGCGGCGCTCGAATTGCGCGCTAGTACGCGTACCCCGGGAGATACGCGCTCGTGAGCTAGCATAGCATAGATCGCGAAGATCTGCTGACCGGGTCGAACTCCTTCGTCATAGGTCGACGACGACGCGCAAGCTGACAATGATCGCGGGTCTTGGGATGTCCGGCCGCGCGGCAAGAGCTGCTGTGTCAGCGTCTGCCAAGCAGAATCTCCTCTTTGACGCCTTCCGCATCGCGAATCAACGTCGATACTACGCGGCTTCGTATGCCAAAATCGTACAAACTACCGGAGTTATCGATAAGACCGCGAATGAAGGGCTTCTTTACGTTGACAGTACGTCATCTAAACTATATATATGTGGACTATTTGGTTAACTTGAGCTAGATGTTTATCCTGTGCGTTACAACTTGTGGGATATCCGACACCGGATCATGAAGCTGTTTATGCAGCGTGAAGCCGAGACAGTGCTCAACTTTGTACGCGAGAACGTTATTCCCCCAGATATGGAAATACAAACCAAAGAGCTGATTCCTCGTCCAAAAGAAGGAGGTGCTATTATCAAGTTCCAGAACAATGGTACCATTTCGGAGACTGAAGTTGAAGCGCGTATTCAGACGTACACAGAGGAGAAGATCATTCGCCGCTGGTTCAATCCTTTCAGTATTGTCAAAACTTTCATTGTACGAGGTACTCCTTGGATCGAGGATTTGCATCGTTTTCCCTCCAGTCGGTTGAGAATTGAGTTTGAAGGCCCAGATATTGACCAGGAAACGCTCTACCTTCTGTTCAGACGATACGGTCTGATCCGTGATATTACCCCCCCTTCTCCAAGTGCTAAAGATTTGCCTCATTTTGCCACTGTTCAGTTTGTACGTATGCGCGGAGCAACGGCGGCACGTAACTGCTTGCACGGATTTGTCACTCCCACCGGAACAAAACTGCACATATTCTACGAAGCCACGTTACAGAAGCATCTTTTCCGCGACTGGCTATTCAATCATCCAAGAATTGTACTTCCAGCTCTTGCAGCTCTTCTTGCAACACTTACTGTTCTTGTCTTTGATCCGATTCGCAAATGGTTCATTAAGCACAAAATCACCGGTACCTTTGCTATTTCGGAGAATAGGTTGTTTCGGTACTTCAGAGATGTAATCCGTGCGACTGTCAACGCAGTTTTGTCTACCAGCACCTTTGGTCGGTATAGTCTAGCGCAGTCTAAGCAGCGCGAGCTACGTCTCGGACTTGCCGATAGCAAGGAGATCATGGATAGGATCAATCTTTATTTGAACGAGACGCCAGAGACATTTATAGTCGTTCAGGGTCCCCGAGGTAGTGGCAAAGAAGAGCTCATAGATAGTTGTGTCGTCGAGACGAGACCGAGGTAACTTTGTTGAAGCATGATAATGGCGAAAGCTAACACAAGTAGTACTCTGACAATCGACTGTAAGAAACTGATCGAAGCTCGAACGGATGCTATGTATATCAAGGAGATTTCGGCACAAGTGGGTTACTTTCCAGTATTTCCATGGATGAACAACATTTCCGGCTTTGTGGACCTTGTGGTACAGGGTGTTATTGGACAGAAAGCTGGCTTCTCGGAGTCAACGGATTCCCAATTCAAAAAGATTTTGGAGAGCGCTGCCGCCGCTATTCGCGATATTGCAGTGGAGAAAGCGCATAAAAGCAACAGCAGCTCTGTGGTCAAAAACTTCATTGAAAACAGCTCTGACGATAGTTCAAACTCCGACGGAGATGACGATTACTTTGAGAACGCTCCGCGCGAGTGTCCTGTTGTTGTCTTGAATCATTTCATGTACAGACAGGACAAGAACGATTTAATGTACAAGGATCTTGCAGAGTGGGCTGCTCTCCTTGTCACTTCGAAGATTGCACATGTCGTGTTCATCACCGACGATGCCGCATACACCAAAGTGCTGCAAGAAGCGCTTCCGAACCAAGTGTACAACACCATTGTAATTGGCGACTCAAGTCCAGAAGCCGCCAAGGCATTTGTTGTCAAGCATGTTCGTGATTCCTACGGCGATAAAAGTCAAGATATGCTGAAAGACCTCGACGATTCGCTCAAGCCGCTTGGTGGACGCACGCTGGATCTGCTTGCTTTGGTTAGACGTATGATTGCAGGCGAAACCAGTAAACGTACGCTCTGTTTTTTTTTATTTTTCTCTGACAGAATGAGGACCGCGGGCTAACATGTTACAGAGGCGGCAGATGAGATGATCCGACAAAGCTCGTCAGAGATCATCAAGCGATATTTGCGTGGAGAAAGCACGGCTTGGTCACCAGAGCAAGCGTGGTCTATCATTAAATCACTTGCGGCAAACGAGGATGTAAGTCAAGCGAAGACTCATTCATGAAGTTTACAAGTCTGACACTTTTAGATTCGATACAACGAGCTCTTGCAAACTCCTCTATTTAAAGGAAAGAGTGACGTAATCTCGTCTCTGGAGCACTCTGAGCTAATCAACATCATTGAGAAGGATGGTCGTCCGTATTGCATCAAAGCAGGTCGTCCGATTTACCGTGCTGCATTCCAGCGTCTGACCAACGACAAAGGCTTGTACGCACATCTTGAAATTTCGACTCTCACTGCTATTTGCGGGGTTCTGGCCGCAACGATTGCGAAGAACGAGGATGAGCTGGTTAAGCTTGCGTCGTTGATTGGACCAAAGGGAGTAGTTGTCGACGTCACTAACAGAATGAGATATCTTGCCAATGAGATCGAGACGCGGCAATCACTGATCAATCAGTATGAGAAGGCGATTAACGATCAGAAGAAAGTACTCAAAGTTGAGTACTAAACCAATTTATGAACTCGGCTCAGTTGGTATACATGCCATGTGCATAACTACATATGTATTTTAAATATTTTCGGCTCTTGATTTGGAAGGTTTATTAGTTCTAATTTACAATTGTCAGGTTCATGGCTTGGCCAGTCCATAGCCTTGCCGTAGCCGCTCAACAACCTTTGCGCCCTTAACGTCGCCCAACTTCGTAACCACCGTCTTTTGGATTTCACTCCACGTGTCCTCGTCGATCTCTGTGTCAATCTCCATTTCTGAAGATGCAGTCTCCGTGACTGGAGATGTGGCAGACGACTCAGCAGCGGCGGCAGCGGTAGCAGCTGCGGCATTAACCATGACCATCAATGTGAGCTTTCCATCTTCTCCAACAATTTCCTCCACAGTCTTCGTATCACGCACAACCTTTCCCTTATTTAGCACGGTCAGTCCCGCAGCATTGATATGTGTCTCGCTTGAAATCTTTGATTTCATCGTGTATATCGTATCAGTGTACAAAAACTCCTCTGTGATATTGAATTTTGGAGCACGCAGCGACTTCAGTGTCACTTGCGCTTTCTTCACGTCCGCACCAGCAGTACTCGCACTCTCGGACGAAGGTTCAGGTTTCCGCATTGGTGGAACGGGCATCTTTGGCAGCATGACCTGAGAACAATGTTAGTGTTTTCAAATTTGTATGAGATACGGATTTCGACGCACCAAACTCATGCGCTCGCCGAGCGCTTTCAGATCACCGGCGTAATCATCCTGGAATTTCACAGGAGCGTTCGACAGTAAATGCAGAAACGCTTTCGCAAAAGTCTGCTCGTCAATGCTCGTCATTGTGTATCAATTGCAGTATCAACCGCGGATATACCGCCTACTTTTGTAGACCTGGGGTTGAGTTCTGTGTAGTTTATTATATGTGCGTCGTCGCAAGAAGAAGCTCTGGGAACTGACGAAATTGGGACACCAAAGCGCGAGCCGCACGATGTGTGTTCAAAAGTCGACGAGGCAGCTCGGCGTCGGAGTATGTACGGACGAGTCGACGAAGTCAGACTAGTAGGTCGGCAATTGACGTGATAACGAGCAGAAGTACACAATGGGATCAAGCGTACGGATAATATATACATTTCTTGCCGTTTTTCTGGTTCTGAGCCCGTTTGTGGCGGCCAATATCGAGCAAGTACGGTTCTTCGCGCCGTTCACAACCTCAGATGTTCATCTATCGTCGCTTCCATCTCGGATATTGGAGCATGCGACGCCATTGTCGATGGACAATCCGTCTGAAATCAAGACAGTGCAGCCGAACTTTGCGCAGAATGAGCAGTCGAAGTTTGCATCAGAGGAGTGGTACGTGTTGACGGATCTCCATAAGCGGTCGTTCTACGAGTTCAGAGTATGCTGGCCTGCAAACGTGAGTACCCCAGTTTACATACGCGACATTGAAATTGGTTAATAACACTATTAGAACCCTTTGGACTTGAAGGTGGGTGTTATAGCCGCTTCAAAACTGGACCCGTCATCACCACTCTATGTCGCCGAATCGGAAGCCGAGGTTATGTACGCGTTCATCAAATACTCCGCTTTTTACTACACGACAGTTGAACGGCTGATGAAGACGCCTAATCCCATGACATACGAACTCAGTACGTACTTTTGTTTCTTTGTTTGTTTTAAATGACACTAATTGAGACAGTCTTATCAAAATGCACGTTCTTAGTGGTGTTGGGTGACTCGGTCTATATGCAGTGCTTGTTGGTTATACTCGGTGTGCTGTGCTGGAAGTACGGGGCGACGGCGTACTATCAAATGCTGCGCCAGATTGCGCTACATACCGAGACGAAGAAACAGGAATAGTTGAGGAGAGAGACATGTACACAATATGTAGAAAAAGCACTACACAGATTATAATAGAGTATATCACCGGATCCATATAAAATTACAAAACATAACTAATACTGATAGAAGTACATCTTTATCTTTGCATAGCTTACGACAAGTCCATAGCTTCTGCGCCGTCTGCTGCCTTGGGTGCAGCAAGGTCCACAGCGCCATCATCGTCAATGTATCGTGACGAGTTCTGCGACAGGTACTGAACTGAGCGGTCCTTGTCCAGGAAAAGCGCAAAGCTGCGCTTGACATCGTCAACGCTGACTGTAGCAGAGCGTCTTTTGGCGGCAACGAGATGAGACACAGAAATCAAATTCGAGGCGTAGCGCAATGAAGTCTCAGTTCCAATTTTGGCAAGGATGTCAAGGGCGTCGGGGGAGAGATCGACTTCCTCCTCAGATGCGCGAATGGAAAGAATTTCCTTGATTTCATTGGGCGCGTATGGGGAGGTAGAGATGATGATCACACGGTCGAGAAGATCAGCCGGGAGACCGTGGGGCGAGCGGTAATTTGTGCCGCGAGTACGCGAGATACCGCGGTTGGTGGCCATGATTACGACGGGTGCAAGGTCGTCCTCAAGAGCGCGGTTAATGTATGAGAAGCACTCGATGTCGAGCATATGGACCTCGTCAATGAACAACACACCAGGGCAGATCTGTGCCTTACCCTCCTCGCGCCACTCGCCAACCTTTGTGTTGATCTGCTCACGGACCTCTGACCGAATCTCACCAGTATCTCCAGAAAAGAGAGCAAGAAAACCCTGAGTGCGTGAATTGATCACATCGATTTCATGAAGCGAGACCGTGTGCACGCTTTCTTTACGCTTTTGAATCTCACCCTCAGGGCACTGAACAAATCGCGTATCAGCACCCATGGCATCGTAGTCGCGAGCACGCGCGTATGACCGACCAAGTTTACTAATAGTGCCAGATACTTTATCTATTGAAATGACGTCGCCAGCAAGAACTTTCTCCTTGCTAAGTTGATCAATCATCTTTGTGCCGAGATCGTAAACCGTTTCCATGTCGGTCGTCTTGATCGTCAATTTTCCTTGTTTTGTGCCCTGTAGTTTTGTCAGTATGAGTCTCTACTAATGAGAAAAGAAAAACCACATACTCCAGTCACAGACCGATCGATCTGAATCTCCACAACTTCACCTTCGATGGTTTCAGTCTCCTCCTTGATGCGCACACCAATCGACTTTCTGAACGCCTGCGTCAATGCTTCGGTTTTGCTCATCTCCAAACTGAAAATCTCTGATCCCGCAACCATTGTGAACGGCACATCCTCTCCAAGGCTCTGCGCGATACCCATAGCAATCGCAGTCTTTCCGGTCGAAGGAGGTCCAGCCATCAACACCGCACGTCCAGCAATCCGGCCCTCTTTGATCATCTGCAAAATCACAGCTGCAGCCTTTCGCGCCTTCACTTGCCCCACCATACCCTGCGACGAATACCGTGGCGTCAATGAGGTCTCGCTTTCTAGGCCAAGACCAGTGATGTGAGAGTGCGAGGCCACGAGGCCAAGACCTCGCAGCTCCTTAGCTTGTGCTATGCTTGAAAGAGCCTGTTCACGTTTTAGTAATGATCCCGTATACTAAATCAACGCTTCTGTACTCACCATTTTGAATAGAACAACGAACAGTATTTGCAACTACCGTGGAAATCGAATCGTTGATCTGATGGAAAAACACGTATGTAAATCAAGCCCCGTCGTATCGAAGTCAAAGAAAAATTGGAGCAAAGTTTCAGTCACGTGGTTGATTTTAAGCACTGGACGCCGCACCATCGATTCGCGCGCATATTGCACTTGAGCGCATTCGAATCCAGCTCCCCACATAGAATTACCTATGTACGAATCATATAACTACATAGATGATGCATCGGCGGTTCAGAAACAGCTAGCTGTACAGAGGCAGAATGCATTATGGACTAAGCTTGTGGAAGCGTGTGATCTTTAAAGTGAATGTGTGGATCAAATCGATAAATCGCGTGATACAAAAACTACAAAACTCGTGCAGACTGGGACAGTGGGATTAACTCACGACCAAGGATTTCATTGTCCGGCATGATCCACATACACGGCAATCGTGGTTTACGGTCTAGACTTGAGGAGTATTCAACACACATGGTCTGGCAGAGGCAGAACGGTACCCGCCGAAAGTGTTTAGGCTCTGTGTTTGAATAGGCCAGCCTGGACGTGATCGCGAAGCTGAATCTATCTACATATAGCCCGAACGATCACGAAGAGTAAATGAATCACTTTTATTTTAGATGCAAATAGTACGACGGTCTATAAACTGCACTTGTAGAGGCACGCTTTAGTAACCAAACCCATTAAGCGGGTCGTGTCTAGCTCATGGGAGTAAACAAAGGGCCCGCCCATTTCAAAATCGCTGGTATATATCCCCGCCATCGCCCACTTTCCTCTCTGCCTCCCTTTCTCCCGCTCCACGCGTATCACGCACAGCACAACAACACATTTACGACGCCGCCAACGCCCATCTTGGCAGAACATCAGCTAACTATGATTTCTAGTCCTCCCATATATTTAACGTTGCTCCCCGAGCGGGATTCGACTGACTGTGCTTTCTCTTGGGTATGTATGGGTTTGTTGTATCTTGTTTGCTAACTGTTCCTTGTATTTGGTGTTGTACTTTTGCTGTTCTTTTTTTTTTTGTTGGTTTTTTTTGTCTTTTTTGGTATTTTGATTGGCGTTGGAGTTGTCTGATAGCGGAGTGCTTAGGTAAGTCATCATCTCCTCTCTTTCTTCTCGTTGGCGGCATCGTAAGTGTGTTGTTGATCTGCGCGCTGGCTGCGCGCGACTCGGTGAACAAGCGAGGTAAGTGAAGTTGATTGCTAGGAGACGACAGCGTAACATCCTAAATGGCCTTTTCTGTATATGTAATATTATCGATCAATGTAATATAAGACTATATGTTCCATATTAAAAATAATTTCGTACATACGACAAAACGTAGTCATCGTTCACATGGCAGTGAATCCGGCCATCGCGATGTGGGCGGTGGACGCGTGTGGAGGTGTGGAGGCGAGCATACAGGTACGACCAGCTTGTGTTTACACAGCCAGCTGTGACGCGACAACGCGTCGACGCGCGCGATACAATCCGGTAAGCCCAGTATATACACAACTACGTCACTGCATTTTGAGATAATATGACGATGATAATGGAATCGACTCAAAGTACCGTATGCTTCAATGGATGAGTATCAGAAAAAGAAATAAAAAATTCATCATTTCGAAAAAAAACTCACAATCGCAAAACGCTTTGGGCAAATGGGCGAGGCAGTGGACAAATTCACGACGAAGGAAATCAATGGCTGGCATCGTCCACATACATGGCAGTCAACTGTCTACAGCATAGTTAAGAGGAGTTTGGAAGCTCGAAATATAAGTGGTCTGGAAGAGACAGAACAGTGATTGTCGCAAGGGTTCAAGCGCTCTGTCTTACTGGGCCAGCATGGCCGTAATGGCGAAGCTGAATCTATCTATAGCCCGAACGACCACGAAGAGTGAATGAATCATCATCATTTCAAATGCGAAAATTTAGTAGCACTATAGACTGTACTTGTAGAGGCACGCTGCAATAACCAACCCCATTAAGCGGGTCGTGTCTAGCTCATGGGAGTAAACAAAGGGCCCGCCCATTTCAAAATCCCTGGTATATATCCCCGCCATCGCCCACTTTCCTCTCTCCCTCCATTTCTCCCGCTCCACGCGTATCACGCACAGCACAACAACACACTTACGACGCCGCCAACGCCCATCTTGGCAGAACATCAGCTAACTATGATTTCTAGTCCTCCCATATATTTAACGTTGCTCCCCGAGCGGGATTCGACTGACTGTGCTTTCTCTTGGGTATGTATGGGTTTGTTGTATCTTGTTTGCTAACTGTTCCTTGTATTTGGTGTTGTACTTTTGCTGTTCTTTTTTTTTTTGTTGGTTTTTTTTGTCTT
The DNA here is from genome assembly GCA_030705025.1 of Myxozyma udenii. Lineage (NCBI taxonomy): Eukaryota > Fungi > Ascomycota > Lipomycetes > Lipomycetales > Lipomycetaceae > Myxozyma > Myxozyma udenii. Next base: position 109,215 of record JANIWG010000028.1, read on the forward strand.
TTTTGGTATTTTGATTGGCGTTGGAGTTGTCTGATAGCGGAGTGCTTAGGTAAGTCATCATCTCCTCTCTTTCTTCTCGTTGGCGGCATCGTAAGTGTGTTGTTGATCTGCGCGCTGGCTGCGCGCGACTCGGTGAACAAGCGAGGTAAGTGAAGTTGATTGCTAGGAGACGACAGCGTAACATCCTAAATGGCCCTTTCTGTATATGTAATGTTATCGATCAATGTAATATAAGATTATATCTTCCATATTAACAATAATTTCGTACATACGACAAAACGTAGTCGTCGCTCGCATGGCAATGAATCCCGCGATCGCGATGCGGGCGGCGGACGCGGTTGGAAGCGTACGACGTACAGGTACGATCTGCTCATGATTACACCCAACCACCTGTGATCGACGCGTCAACGCGTCGACGTGCACATCACTCGAAAGCACGCGGTGCATCTATCGAAAGCAAATATTATAACTAGTAAGTTAGAACTACACTACTAAGCTATTCGGGTTATCTGATGATGATAGTAAAATTTACTAAAGTACTGCATGTAACAAACAAAAAAACCGAACTCCAATCCAAAACTCATAAACTCATCGGTTTACCTTTTTATCCCACGTGCTTCCCTGCACCACATACTCGAGCGCCATTACCGATTTCTCGTGGGACGATTCCGTCGTTGGTGAAGACGCGCTCGAATGCGATGAGCCAGATGACACTGCGGAAGACAATGAAGACGATTCAGAACTTCCTGAGATATGGTCATTCGCAGCATTGATACGCTCGACTTCACGTTGTTCACGTCTAGCGCGTCGTTCCTTCTTCTTGCGCGCACGTACCCGCGCAGTCAAATCTTCGATATCGATACCAACTGCATCGGAAATGCATCTGCAGTTCTCGGCGACACTACCAATGGGAAGCCATTCTTCTGTTGCAAAGTTGACGGATTCAGCGCAGTTGTAGCCGAGATTAAAGCCAGCGTGGTAGCCGTGGGGAAAAGTGATGACGAACTCATGTTGACGATGAACAAGCTTGTTGACTTTGATTCCATGGCTTGCCAGATAAGTTGGTGAAAGGTTGAATGTTTTGTGGCGAAGAAACTCTTTGCAGTGTTTGTATTCGTCGGGAAACTCAGAACGCATGAGGTTGTAGAACTTTTGCTCGTCTTCTTGAGAAATGGAATACCAATGTTTTGGTGCACCAAAGTGGATGTAGTTGATAGAGTACAAATCCATGTCTTCGACGTGCCATGCAAACGTACTTTTCCACATGCCAAAGTAAAGATACGAAGTATTGACGCCCGGAAGAACTTGACCGATGTCGTTGAGAATGTTGTCGAGGTGCGCAACATTCCATTCTTTTGTCTCGTCCGTGAAAAGCGATCCAAGCATGTCTGCGCCATACAAAGGATTATTGTACGTAATTGTCTTCCAGAATACACGCTCTAGCTCTGCACACCGTTCGTCGGAAAACTCCGAGCCGTCATATCGGTAGTCGAATCCTTCAAACTCAGCGAGTTCCTGGGCCGAGAGTTCACCCCTGCGCTTGTGTGACCGTTTCACCGCGACCGACGGCGTCGCTTCCCTTCCAGACTGCGCGGCATCGGGATTCGGAGTTCCAGCAGCATCGATTGGGTCTGTAGTTGACGGCTCAGCTTTCGGCTGGACGCTATCATTCCGCTTGCGTTTTCGGGACGCTTTCTGCTCAGCCTCTTGTGGCGCGCTTTTCCGTCGTTCGCCTCGTCGTGCTGGAGGCTGGTGATCCGATTCTTCGCATAGGTGACGCCATTGAGGGAGCGTGTATGAGCGTCCCTTTTCAATGTTTGTCTGGGCAAACACGCCACCCGAGCCGGAGATGTGCTGAACGATGGGATTCTTGATGCGGATTCCCTTGATCTGCTCGTCGGTGAGCTCGGGAAGAGCAGCGATCCACTCTGGTGGCGGAATCACTTTGACGATACCGGTGCGCATTCCGTGGGCGTTGATGCGTCTGATGTAGTCTGGAAACGAACGAAACTCGTCCATCGTGGGGGTGAACACGGGAACACGGTCGTCGTAGTAGTATGCGGGATCGAGAGGCGGCCGGTCCCGGTTATCAACGTCGTCGTCCGAGTTCGAGTCAATGTCAGAGTCGGAGCCGGAGACTGTGTCGGAGTCTGTGTCGAAGTTGGCGTCGCGGTCGTGTGTGGATGCCGGAAAACTGGAGTCCATTGCGGCGTTGATTGCGGGGCGGAGGGCATCGGAGACGGGGATTCTGACAATCAAAGAGCGAGGAGCGTCTGGCCGCGGAGGATCTGGCAAAGAGCCGAGAGCGGGCAGAGTTGGGAAGGCGGACACGGGAGTTGCCGAAGGTGTTGCGGCGGCGACAGGTGGTCGTGTGGTGGTGGTGGTTGTGATGGGAGGCAGGTGATGAGACGAAGAATAGGGAGGAAAAGAAGTGCGGGGAGCCAGCTCGATAGAGGAATGAAGATAGTCCTGCTGGATAAGATTGGCAATTGGAGGAAGCGTCTGTTGCCGCTGGAGGAGAGGAAGGGCCGGGGAGGGGCCGGCGACGGGACGAGGGTCTGGATCTGGACCTGGCACAGAACCGTGGCCGGAAAAGGGCTGGGCGGGGGTCTGCGGGCCCGGGAAGAGGTCCATTGCGGGCGGCAGACAGGCGGAAAACAGAAAATCAATTGCAAGATCAAGACTGGGTCGAAACGAGGGTCGAAACGGGTTTGCGGGGCTGGTTCGCGGGCTGGAGCCAGACGTGGGCGACGGTGGGCTGTGAGAGCTCAGCAAGCCCAGCAAGCGGGCGCGTTTGCTCGAAACGCGGCGGGCGGCCAGGTCAGCCCACGCTGCGCCGCACGCAGTCAGCGCTGACAAAGCGCACGTGACCGCTGTTTGCTTAAGCGGGCGGGCGCATGCAGGGCGGCGCGCGTCGTGACGCGTCTTGTCGGCTAAGACTGGATGGAGTCTGCACGGCCTGCACGGACGCCCTCGCACTCGCACAGCCAGCTCGCTTGCGTTTGTGCTCCCATCTGTGCCCCCTGCGTTTCTGCGTCCCGCTCCCTCTTCCCCACCCCTTTCCCCTCCCCATCTATTCCTCTTTTTTCCGCAGTTTCCTTTCCGACGCGTGACGTGACACTAATCCACTCTTCTTCCTTCTCTGCCCTCCGCGTCGCCTCCGCAGACCGCCCCTGTCACCATGAAGCGCACCCTGATCTCGCGCTTCATCCTCATCGCGGCCGCAGCCATCGCCCTCTCGTTCCTGCTCTTCGTCGGTCTCAATCTTTTCAATGCCACAGACAGCGAGACTGTAAAGGCCTTGGTCCCAGGCTCACTCTCAGCCGCCCCTCCCACTCCATCCGGCTCCTCTGCAGCAGCCTCGTCGGACTCCACCGAGAAGGCCGGCTCCACATCATCCTCACAGGACAAGGTCACCGACGCCGAGCAGCTCGCCGATGACGACGTCAAAGCTCAAAACATCACAGTTTCCGTCAGCGACAAGGTCAAGAACTTCTTTGCCTCGCTCTTCATTTCGGAAGACTCTCTCCCTGCCTCCATGCACCCCGACGACGACTACGAGGAGCCCGACAGCCCGCCAATTGACTACTCCCGAGTCTGTGTCGACCCCTACAAAATGCCCGGCTATCTCTTCCAGACGCCTGATTACCACAACTCGCGTTTTGTGCCTTTCTATTCCGACTCGTTTGATGCACTCAAGGACGAGCCGTACACACTCTACCAGAAAGAAGTTCCCGAAATTGACGGCCACGAAGGCTACGACAAGTCTGTCATCTTGCGGCCCGACGATGCGGTTCTGCACCGGACGCCGCACTCATGGATGACCGATCTCTCGGCTTTCGTCGCGCTTATCCGCATGCGCAACGAAAAAGACCCCAATTTTGGCGACAAAGAAGTGCGCGATCTCCGGTTCATCGACAAGCGCATCTCGTTTTTGAAGAACCGCCGTATCCTGCTCATCGCTGATTCAGTCGACCGCTACATCATGATGTACTTGTGCAGCGAGACAAGCACAGAGGCAGTCATCGACCAGCCGCGCCACTCAACCAGTCACTGCAGGATCCAGGAGCTCAATCTCACCATCACCCACTGGCACCTTGCGTCGTTCTACCCCTATCGCGCGTCGTGGTGGTGGCAACCCAAGATGAAGCTTTCCACTTTTGAGGACCGGTACGAGGACATGTACAAGCACAGCCTGAAACATGTGAACGGTTTGAACGGCCACTCTCCCGATCTCATCGTGTTTCAGTCTGGACTATGGGACCAGGTATCCTTCAGCAAAGAGGAGTTATACTTCCATCCTTATCATCCGCCTATGCAGACCTACGCGCGTCAATTGTCCTGGGGCGAGCTGCGTATGTACATTTCGCGAATGCGTCACTTTATCGACTTCATCCGCGGTATCTTTGGCGACGACGTTCCTATCATGTACCGCGCACTGACAGCACACCGTGACGAACCCAAAGCCGACGTCATGCTCATTGAAATGGATCGTGCTGCGCGGTTTGTTGCTCACGAAAAGAATTTCGAAGTGTTTGACTGGTCACGACACGTCGCCGGCCACATGGAAGCATACAAGGACCGTGTCCACGTCAATCAGACTGCGTTCTCGTGGCTGTACCAGAACATGCTTTTGTCGTACATGTTCCGAGCGGCAGGAGGTGTGGAGTATAAAGGCGAGGTCATTCGGTGGCCAGAAGAGTATAATGAAGAGGTGTCTGGACCGGCATGGAACGAGTGCCACGATTACTTCATTGGCGACAGCCCGCGGATGACATAGATTTGGTGACGATGTATTATTGTGATGATTGTTTGTTATAGTATATATGTATGCGTGCATATATGCATGTATGAAATCATAGGCGTCTGGTATAACTATATATATTTTGATAAAGCTATTCACTGTACAGCGTCGAGAACTCGTCGGGCAACGCACGCGACCCGACCAGTTCGCAAAAGTGCGGCTCGCTCGGACATGTGGCCGACCGGGGTCAACTTTGGTTAACTACACGGTTCGTCGCCGCGTGCGCCTTCTTCTCCGCGCCTCTGGCCCTTCCTGTCGTCTGATCTTGCCAGACTGGTAGTAGCCAAATCTTCACGCAAGATCCGCGGTCGAAAGCGCGGTCGACCAGCGCAACCAGGGCTTCTCCGGGTCGCACAACATCTCGCGAACTTCCCCGATCGGACCTGTTGCCGATGCCCCGCACTCCCCGTGCGGCTTTGACCCCACGCGCCCGCGTGCTGTCGTCCGCAGCCAACCCCACACTCGTCTTGGACCGGGTATAAAGAGTGCACCATATCGCACTCCGTTGCAAAATGGCTTCAAAGCAGTCGAGAGCTCAGCATTGTTTTACCAGCATTCATCATGAAAGTCCTCATCACCGGCGCGGCCGGCTTCGTCGGCCAACTCATCGCTCAGAAGCTAGTCGAGACGACAACTCACTCCCTCGTTCTCGTCGACGTTATCGAACCTCCGGTTCCCGCTCTTGCAGCGACCAAAAATATCGACGTTGTTGCAATAAAAACGGATCTTGCTGCCTCTGCAAAGGACATTGTGACGTCAGACATCGGCGCAGTTTTCGTCTTCCATGGCGTCATGTCTGCGGGTTCAGAAGCCAACTTTGAGCTCGGTATGTCTGCTAACGTGCACGCGACAATGGCACTATTCGAAGCCATCCGACTCGCCGCTCCGGGCATTCGAGTGGTCTACGCATCAAGTCAAGCAGTCTACGGTATGCCAACACCTGCCGTTGTCACCGAAGCTGTGGTGCCCACTCCGGAGTCTTCCTACGGCGCAGAGAAACTGATCTGCGAGGCGTTGATTAACGACTACACCCGTCGCGGATTCTTTGACGGTTTCGCACTCAGATTTCCCACAATTTCGGTCAGACCCGGAAAACCCACTGCTGCTGCCTCGAGTTTCTTGTCTGGAATCGTGCGTGAACCACTCCAAGGACTGCCCTGTGAGATCCCGATCGAGAATCGTGCATTCGCACACTGGATCTGCTCGCCGCGTACGCTCGTCACTAATTTGCTGTACGCGTTAACCTGTCCCTCCGATGTTGCGCCAAAACATATTCGTGTTGTTAATTTGCCGGGAATCCAAGTGACTGTTCAGCAAATGATGGACGCTGTTGAGAAAGTGGGAGGAAAGAAAGCGCTGGATTTGATTACTGAGAAAGACGTGCCAATGCTTCGTGAGATCTTGTACTCGTGGCCCGATACATTCGACAACTCACGCGCGTATAAAATGGGCTTTCAGCCGGATCAGCCATTTGAGGATACCGTGAAGGATTTCTATGAGACGTTGGGAAAGTAAACCATCTAGTTAACCATGCAAAGCATGCAGTAATAGAATACTACTCCATCACTAGAACTCATGAGTAAGAGCCACGCGTTAAGACATCGCCCATATTCAATCATCGTAATCGCAAATTTTGAAGCGACATCAACTCAGTGAAGATTCCAGCCAAAAACAGTGTTCTGTCCAACAAGCATCAGGCACATTTCTCACGAACTTATGTATGCTTCAAATTCCGCCGCCCACTCTGAACAAACTCGCAGGCGGACATGAGCTCGCCGTCGCCGGCAATCTCCTCAGAGGGCTCGGGAAACGAGTGTGCAGCAAACTCATCGCGCAGGTGAAGAAAGAAGAGGTGGAGCGCAGTGGGATCAAAGACGGTGTACTCGACCGAGCTGTAGGCGAGGGAAAGTGGCCGTATATAGGGATGCCTGGGGAGCTGCTTAGGTGTGTGTAAACACAAGCTGATCGTACCTGTAAGTTGTATGTACATACACTTCCACACGCGTCCGCCGCATCTGCCGCCCACATTGCGATCGCGGGATTCATTGCCATGCAAGCGACGACTACGATTTGTCAAAGTGCGAATGTTGCTTTACAGTTTATATTCTTTAATATGGAAGATATAGTCTTATATTACATTGATCGATATTCATATACAGAAAGTGTTATATATAGATGTTACGCCATGTCATTCCCTAACAAACAACTTCACTTACCTCGCTTTGTTCACCGGGTCCTTTGCAGCCTGGAACGCGCAGACAACAACACACTTATGATGCCACCGACGAGAAGAAGAAGAGGAGATGACGACTTACCTAAGCACTCCGCGATCAAATAACTCCAACGCCAATCCAAAAACCAAAAAAGACGAAAAAAAAACAACACAGAAAAAGACCAGCAAAAGTACAACACCAAATACAAGGAACAGTTAGCAAACAAGATACAACAAACCCATACATACCCAAGAAAAAGCACAGTCAGTCGAATCCCGCTCGGGGAGCAACGTTAAGTATATGGGAGGACTAGAAATCAAAGTTAGCTGATGTTCTACCACGATGGACGTTGGCGGCGTCGTAAGTGTGTTGTTGTGCTGTGCGTGATACGCGTGGAGCGGGAGAAATGGAGGGAGAGAGGAAAGTGGGCGATGGCGGGGATATATACCAGCGATTTTGAAATGGGCGGGCCCTTTGTTTACTCCTATGAGCTAGACACGACCCGCTTAATGGGTTTGGTTACTAAAGCGTGCCGCTACAAGTGCAGTCTATAGACCGTCGTACTATTTGCATCTAAAATAGAAATGATTCATTTACTCTTCGTGATTGTTTGCGCTATAGATAGATTCAGCTTGGCGTCACGACCAGGCTGGCCTATTCAAACACAGCGCCTGAACACTTTCGATGGATACCGTGCTGACTCTCTAATCCTCCAGAGTCCCAGACCACCTGTAATTTTGCCTCTTTGCATCTATGCCGTAAACTATGATTGCCGTATAGGTAAATAATGCCAGACATTGAAATCCTCAGTCGTAAGCCACTGTCCCAGTCTGCGCAACGCGCTCTGTGGTTGTTAGCTTCTTTGGAGAGTATATAAACTCCTGAGTTTTGAAGCCAAGTCCGGCTTTTTTGTTTGATACAGTACATGCAGCACTTGCAAATTGTATCCATAGCTCACCATCATCATAAATAAGCTGTAAATGTAATTAATGTATGTACTGTAGTCGTATACATACTTGCTTGACGAATTGTGCTGCGCGCGCGTCGACGCGTTGACGCGTCACAGCTGTGTGTAAACACAAGCTAATCGTACCTGTATGTGCGCTTCCACACGCGTCCGCCGCCCACATCGCGATCGCGGGATTCATTGCCATGCGAGCGACGACTACAATTTGATCGAAAATACTGTGCAGATTGAAGCTCAGGAGCAAAAATATCCGATGAAAGTGACGCAGAATTGGTGCTTGAGGTAATTACGCACAGCACCGAACGGGACGAAAGACAATCTTGAGCTAAACGCAAACTTCAAAACCGATGGACAGAATGAAGATAGCTGCAATGTGATGGAACGGGAAGTGGTGAAAAGGGAGAATTTGATTTTTATCATGCGACGACGCAAGTGCTGAAGACAGAGATTGCTGGCTCGACAAAGAACAGGTGTCCAACGCGGCAGATAGACAAAAACGCCATGTCCTGGCTGTCCATGATGAATCGATATTTGCTGCATATGAGGGAGTTTTCAGAGGAATACGCCGGCTTGGTTACGGCTTTGACAGCCAAAACTGAAGGCAAGGATTGGCAGTACGCCACTGCTGTTGTGGTACATTACTACAACGAACAAGTCAAAGATAAGGCGGCCAGTTTAAAGGGCTGGATCGAGAAAGGAAGGACCGAATTCCGTAGGAAATGCAACGGTAAGCGCGATAATGATGTTGGCTATGGTACATTATTTTGTCAACTGTTTGATCAACGCTCCACGACATTTGAACAGTCAGCCACAGTCTGTTTGTCATGCTGTTTTCATCTTGAATCGGACACCAACTCAGGGACTTAATGGAAGACTCCGTTTGAAGTCGCCCATGGCCGTGTTCCTGATCTTCGTTATCTTCGCGTATTCGGTTCCAAAGCATACCTACGTGTCGAACCATCCCGTCGCGCCAAAGCTAAGGCGTCTGACTTTTAATGTGAATGTCACGGCACGCTGTATCAGATTATAGACCAGAACGGTGACATTGTCGAACACGAAGATAGCCAGTCCATATTGAGTCGCCATTGACAGGCTCAAATCCTGGCGCCACTGAGTACAACCGTGCATGGTTGAGTTTGCTCTGAATGCGTCGCCCTCTGCTGCAACCGGCATGTCGCCCTTTTTCTTGTCACATGGTTACCACCCTCACGTCATACCAGAGCGCTTTGGCAAGAGTTAGAGCGCCAATTACAGCAATCATTGAATAACGGCCTCATCCAGTCGTTGTCGTCCCCCTATGCTGCTCCAGTTTTATTTGTCGGAAAAAAGGATGGTACTCAACATCTATGTGTCGACTATCGGGCCCTGAATTCAATCACCGTTCGGAACGAGTACCCGCTTCCCAGAATTGACGATATCCTCGACAGTCTGTGGTCACCCGTCCAGATTTGGCTTACTCTGCTGCGTCATTGAGCCGCTTTCTCTAGAATCTTGGTCCGGAACCATGGCTGCTATTGATCGCACTTCATGTTATCTCAGAGATACAAGCACCTATGGCTTACACTATGTTTACGATATTCAGGCTCGCATGTTCGACTGTTATAGCGACGCGTCTTTTGCCGATGATCCTACGACTCGCCGCTCCTCTGCGGGCTACCTCGTTCTTCTGTTTGGCAGCCCCGTAATTTGGCGTTCGGGCCGTCAACCGACGATCGCTGGCGGTCACTTAGCAGATTTTGACTATACGATAAAGTATCGAACGGGAATTACAGCCCTATCGAGGCCCTAACGGGAATTAAAAACCCTGCAGACGGACCGTCTCGCCGTGCAGACTATGTTGCAGGCGCGGCAAGTGATAAGATAACCGACCGGGAATCGTGGGCTAGCGCTTAGAGGTCTGCTTTACAGGCGGCTTCGGAGCCGATTCGTGCATTCAACAGCAATGTTGTGGAGGAGGGTCCCCACGACTTCCATGTTGGCCGATGGCCTGACGAAGAATTGTTTTCTTGTTTATCTACATATCTCATCCTCCTATCTTTTCTTGTATTTCGTATAATTTAACAACTCATAAAACCACCATCTCACACTTCATGTTCATAGAAAATACAAAGTAACACGCTATCTTACACTTGTCGGATGACCATTTGTAGATGATATGAGGCGTTGTTTCTTGATTCTTGATATAGATTGGTGGTAGATATGATGTGGATGTTCCTTCTTCTTATGTAGATGATATATTTTCGCCGTGCCTTCCTCTCTTCTCTCGTAAATCTGTTCCCTCTGTGTACTTATACTGTCAACTGCTGTGAATGGGTCCGGCTCGTTGTCGCAGCTCTGTGGAAGAGGATTTAGATGGGATACAGATGTACCTGAGTCTAATTATCTTCACTGACCATTGTTTTCAGTAATTCTGCATTGAGAAACCGAACGCAGGGATACTTTAGATGAGATACAGTACATACTTGCCTGATGGACTGTACCGCGCGCGCGCGTCGACGCGTCGGCGCGTCGTACAGTTGCATGTAAACACAAGCTGATCGTACCTGTATATGTACGCACCACACGCGCCCCGCCGCCCACATCGCGATCGCGAGATTCATTGCCATGCGAGCGACGACTACGATTTATCACACATAAGAAGGCTGCTCTACAGTTTATAATCTTTAATATGAAAGATATAGTCTTATATTATATTGATCAATATTCATATACAGAAAGTGTTATATATAGGATGTTACGCCATGTCATTTCCTAACAAACAACTTCACTTACCTCGCTTTGTTCACCGGGTCCTTTGCAGCCTGGAGCGCGCAGACAACAACACACTTATGATGCCACCGACGAGAAGAAGAAGAGGAGATGACGACTTACCTAAGCACTCCGCGATCAAATAACTCCAACGCCAATCCAAAAACCAAAAAAGACAAAAAAAACAACACAGAAAAAGACCAGCAAAAGTACAACACCAAATACAGGAACAGTTAGCAAACAAGATACAACAAACCCATACATACCCAAGAAAAAGCACAGTCAGTCGAATCCCGCTCGGGGAGCAACGTTAAGTATATGGGAGGACTAGAAATCATAGTTAGCTGATGCTCTGCCATGATGGGCGTTGGCGGCGTCGTAAGTGTGTTGTTGTGCTGTGCGTGGTACGCGTGAAGCGGGAGAAAATGAGGGAGAGAGGAAAGTGGGCGATGGCGGGGATATATACCAGCGATTTTGAAATGGGCGGGCCCTTTGTTTACTCCCATGAGCTAGACACGACCCGCTTAATGGGTTTGATTATTCAAGCGTGTCTCTACAAGTACAGTATACAGCTCGTCATGATTATTGGTATCTAAAATGTCGATAGTTGATTGTTCTTCGTGATCGTTTGGGTTATACGTAGATAGATTCAGCTTGGCATCACGACCAGGCTGGCCTATTCAAACACAGCGCCTGAACACTTTCGACGGATACCGTGCTGTCTCTCTAATCCTCCAGAGTCTTAGACCACCTGTAATTTTGCCTCTTTGCATCTATGCCGTAAACTATAATTGCCCGATAGGTAAATAATGCCAGACATTGAAATCCTCAGTCGTAAGCCACTGTCCCAGTTTGCGCAACGCGCTCTGTGGTTAGCTTATTTGGAGAGTATGTAAACTGAATGAGTTTTGAAGCCGAGTCCGGTTTTTTTTGTTTGATACAGTACATGCAGTACTTATAGACTGTATCCATAGCCCACCATCATCATAAAATAAGTTGGAAATGTAATTAATGATGTACTGTAGTCGTATACTTGCTTGACGAATTGTGCTGCGCGCGCGCGTCGACGCGTTGACGCGTCACAGCTGTGTGTAAACACAAGCTAATCGTACCTGTATGTGCGCTTCCACACGCGTCCGCCGCCCACATCGCGATCGCGGGATTCATTGCCATGCGAGCGACGGCTACGATTTGTCAAACGAACTAATGATGCTTTACAATTTATTATCTCTGATAGGGAAGATATAGTTTTATATTACATTGATCGATATTATTACATATACAGAAAGTGCAATATAGGATCTTACGCGGTCGTCCCCTAGCAGTCAACTTCACTTACCTTGCTTGTTCACCGAGTCGCGTACGGCCAGCGCGCAGATCAACGACACACTTATGATGCCGCCAACGAGAAGAAAGAGAGAAGATGATGACTTACCTAAGCACTCCGCGATCAGATAACTCCAACACCAATCCAAAAACCACAAAAAAAAAAAAAAAAAAAAAAAAAAAAAAAAAAAAAAAAAAAAAAAAAAAAAAAAAAAAAAAAAAAAAAAAAAAAAAAAAAAAAAAAAAAAAAAAAAAAAAAAAAAAAAAAA